>QFEF01002005.1:0-12784 GCA_003316035.1 Neoboletus subvelutipes
ACGTCCATGCACGAGTGTTCCAGATACTTCTCCACAGGTCACCGGGCTGCTGGAACTCTGACGAGACACCGAGAAGGTGGACGACCGTGAGGGACGAGCCGTGATACCATCTGAACATGGCAACCAATGATTCGTGCTGGACCCCCTTGTCGAGTTGATTCACACAGCAGGTGTCGCTCCAAGCCCAGTGGAAGCAAAGAGAGCGCACGAGCTCGCAGAACATTTGTAGCTTGCTGTTCGTGGGACTCGCTGATAGCGCATATATTGAGATATTCTCGACTAGCTGGAATGTTGGTTCATTGGCCTGCCACCTGTGGGACAACATCACATATCGGTAGAATATCTTCACTGCTTTCTCGATGTGTGCAAGGTCGAGCTGAGTGGTCATTGAAGACCGCAGCTTGTCATAGATCGGGAGTTCCTCAAAGGCTGCTGCTTGCTGTGTTTTATCACAGAGGCGACCGGTGGTGGTGTCGATGAGGACACGTGGCATGTGGGAGATAGTCTGGTTGATCACCCCTCGAATCGCCGATGTGACATCGACATACCCACAACGGAGTTCTACGATTGGAATGAGAATCGACACATGTTCTGCGCGACACGGAAGAAATGGCTCACCACAAATGTGTGGATCGGGAGATTGCTCGAGCTTCAACAACATCGTCTTGAATGCCCCGAATGCTTCGCTATAACGCCCCATGCCATGTAACGCTGCATGCTTCCTCTCGTACCCCTGAAATGATGACGGGTCGAGCTCGATAACCTGAACGGTATAGGTCACTGACATCCGTCTGAAGTACAATCCATACCTTGTCAGCATCCATCAATGCCTCCTCCCATGAACCCATAACTAGTCGCACTTTGCTTCGCTCGAGGAGAATATCACTTTGATTCGTCGGATCGAAGGTCAATGCCTCGGTGTATTGTTTGATGGCTGCGTCGTAGTCCTGAGAGGCCACGGCGGCGTCACCCAGTTTCCTCAACTTCTTGACACAACGTTGGCGAAAATCTAGGGAAATTGCTCGAATTAACCCCGGCTACGTTGTCGTTGGAACCCCTCACCGAGTTCCCACTGTGCTTGCTCGTCGCGATTACCCGTGTGCTCTACTAGCTCACTCTGCAAATGTCGGAACCACTTGACTGCCTCTGAAATGCGACCATCTTCTTCAAGAAAATCGCAAATCGTCCGATAGATGAGCAACTTTGGAAGTTTCAACTGATCCGAAAGCACCTTCTCAATACCTGGCTTCGGATTGTCACGTAAAGCCTACCTTGGCAACGGCTCTCAATGTTTCGATCATTGAACTACGAATCAACACCGCCCCCGCCCACTTGATCAGCAAGGTTTTCGGGGTCGAGGGACTGAGCAACAATGCAGTAGAGTAGGCCGCAGCCGCTTCGTTCTGTTTCTTAGCGCTCGACGCCTCATCTCCAATCCGGTCCAGCGTCGATACACATTGATTCGTAAACTCTGATGGTAAAATAAATTGAATACTGTATCCTAATGCACGACGCCAAACTCACCAGCAAGCCAGTCCATGATTAACTTGTTAGCTTTCACCTCCTCACTTACGGTATTCGCAAATTCGAGAAGAGACATCGCAGCATCGTTTATGCGGCCCTCGGCATACAGGACTTCGCATTGATGCTTCTGCTCATGCGCACGAAGGATCTGTGCGAGGCTATCCGCTCTGTGTTGGGAGTTGGCATGCTGCTGATGGAGTTGCTGGATGGTCTCTTCAGAACGCGCAATTTTTCTGTCTAATGGAGGTGGATGTCAATAACGCACGAATCAAGGTAATGATGAACGTACTCACGAAGAGACTCGATGGTTTCCTTGAAGCTATCTTTCTCCAGATTGGCCGCGCGTTGCGAGGCGGAGAGCTGGTTACGGAGCTGCTGGACAGTTTCTTCGAGGCGTGCAATTTTGCTACCTGATGAACGTGGGCGTCAATGATATGCAAGTCAGGGTGGCGATGGACGCACTCGAGTTCACGTCCTGTGCACGAAGTGACTTGATGGTTTCGTTCAGGTTATCCTTTGAGTCGTGAGCAACAGCGCGTTGTGAGCCGGAGAGCTGGTTACGGAGTTGTTGAATGGTTGCATCGAGACGCGTAATCTTGTTGTCTACTGGGCGTGGGTGTCAGCGACACGCGAGTCAAGGTGCTCATAAACGCACCTGGACTCTCTTCGAGATTGCCCTTTTCCACGTCCTTACGCGAAAAACCGCAGCAGTCAAAACGCGAGGTCTGACGCAGCGAAAAGTTCACTTACATTGTCAGTGTAGAGTGAGGGAAGGATGTCACAAAGACTGCGAAGGGTGATTGTCTGGCTTCCGCCCATCGCAATGTCATTGTTTGCTGAGACGGCGATTGATTCGATGTGAGTTGTATGCTGGATGACAGACCCTATTTGCTTGTGCGTCGTAGTGTCCCAGAACGACACCGATGAGTTTGCGGAAGCTGCGATGAATCTGCCGTTTCTTGCCAGGGTGATGCAACTGGGTTCATTGTTGCTGTGGATGGGCCATTGAGAAAGCGTCGTCCCGGTGGACACGTCGAGACAATGGATGTTGCCGTCGCCAGACAAGACAAGGAGCTTGCTATCGCTGGTCCAAGCGAGGGTTTGGTCCGACAACCAGCAGACTTTGATTGAGGCGTAGCCGAGGATGCGGCCGTTTTGACCGTCGTAAATCTGAACAGTTGTGCGGGACCATGTGACAGTGGCGATGAGGCGTCCGTTGGGTGAAAATTTGACCACGTCCACCGCGTCAGCCCCACGTTCCAGCGGGCCAAGAAGTCGATCGCCAGTCGAGAGAGACCAGACACAGGCAGTCTTGTCACGCGAACCGCTCGCAATTCTCGTCCCATCTGGAGAGATATCCACCGTATACACCGAACCGCTGTGTCCTTTGAACGTGGTCACCTTTCTGTAGTTCTTTGCATCCCACACCGTCACTTCACCATTTCTCGCCCCACTCACGACCCATTGTCCATTCTGTGACACTGCAATACTCCAAACGAAACTCCCCG
Source organism: Neoboletus subvelutipes (assembly GCA_003316035.1). Taxonomy (NCBI): domain Eukaryota; kingdom Fungi; phylum Basidiomycota; class Agaricomycetes; order Boletales; family Boletaceae; genus Neoboletus; species Neoboletus subvelutipes. The sequence continues at coordinate 3,033 of QFEF01002005.1, forward strand.
CATCCGTTGGCGTTCCCACCTCCAAGCCGTCTCGTACTCGCCAACGTCGAATCATTCCTGCCTTATCACCACTTACAATGTGCTTCCCATCGATGAGGAAAGCGATTGAGGTTATGCCATGACCACCATCAATTTCGATTGGTTCTCCTTTCTTTTTGTGAACGGTGCTAGACGAGGAACTGTTTTCACTCGACTCTTGGGCCCCCGTCAGCATCGCAGTCTCAAACGTCTCACCCAAGTACTCACCATTCCTTGATCGCCCGATATTTCCTGGAAACATATTTGGCCGGGTAACAGAACGATGGTAAAAAGGAAAAGGATGCGCGGTCGTCTACTCACGGTACAGCAATGTCGCTACACGTGCTTCTCACACCTAAATATAATCATCTGTGAGTGCCTGTTCTCACCCCAATCCACACCTCACCCATGTCTTTGAAATGCGTAATAAAATACGTCGACTTTTGCAGAGCGTACTTCAGCCCCCCGACCGTATTTTGTCCACAATTGCCTTGAATGAACGCCGTCTCACCTAGCTATCGCTCCCCTTTTTCGCTTCTCTTGCATGACAGCCCCTCATTCGGACTTCGCGATTGGTTCTTGCCGCATCGCGTATAGTGTCTCGCAGGGGTGCAACACCTGAACGCTGTCGATGCCGGCGCCTTGAATACGGTTGTTGGAGCCCTAGGTGAATTGCGAAATGCAGGTACCACGAGGTGTCCGTCTGGTAGGACTTTGCGGTCATTGCGCATCCCCCATCCCCACTCTCCCACCGTCATTTCTTCCTCCTTCCCAACATCGATGCCAAACACGGATGGTCACCACGTCTGCATTGATTTTAACTGCGAAGACGAAATCCACCCAGTTCACTGGCATAGGCATACTCGCAGCGCCCAATCCGAGTCCAAATACTAATGATTGTGACAAACCCGTGTGTTCCCTTACATCCCTTCTAATTCTTTTGTAGTGGTTTAAGTACACCCTGACGCGAGCGGCACCTCTGAGACTCGCAAACCAGTTTATCGTATTAGCTCATGAACACGCGTCATTACAATGGTTGGGCGCAGTCGCGGTCGGTAAATCCATTCATTGGTTGATCATGGAATTCTGCCATGCACGATGCATGACGCACATCGTGATACCGAACCTGGACGCACATATCTGACTCGGAAACGGTCATAAACCACATTATATGGGCCATCACTTGACCTCTTCTGACAGTGACTCTACTGCCGATGCGTTCTTCTCGCTATCCACCGCGTCCTTATCATCACTACTGTACACCGTCTTGCGGTTCACCGAGTACTCCCGCAAGAACAGCGTCAGTTAGCGCAATCCCAGCTATTGCCGTCGCCACCACCCATATCATTGCAATTGGACGCGCCCACGCGTGTAAAACCGCATTTCGAAGCGTGACGTCCTGGTTGGGCCCAGCGCTATTCGTCAACGACAATAACGGATGTAGAACACGTAGCGACCCACAGGAATCAAGTGGAGTTGCCCAATGCTATCGTTGAGCGCCGTGATATTGTTACCAAGTCCAAGGCTGGCGATGTTGGGGATGGCTGCGAGTTTCCGTGGAAGTACGATGGCGATGATAGCCTGGCCGATGGCAATGCCCACGGCACCACCCAGCGTGCTGAAAACCATTGATCATTTATGGCGAGTTGAGTGGGCAAGGCAAGGTTTTGCTTACCGAAGGAACATGAAGCCGCTCGTCGCTGTAGCCATATCCTTCAGAGGCATCGCTGCCTGGAGTGCTACCATTGGGGTTTGGAACAAAAACCCCATCCCGATGGCTGCAACAAGAGGAAACAATTCCTGTTCGGCGCTTTGAATGACAGAGCATCATAAAATATATCATTCGAGGAAAAGAAAACGTACACGCTCGACGTGCAGTCTAGCATGATCAGGAGACGACCAGTGCCTATGGCAAATAATGTACTCCCGAACAAGATCCCAGGGCGGTTCTTCCCCATCTTTGAGACAATGAACCCAGAGACAACGGCGAAAGTGGAAGGCACGAGGGTGTACGGAAGCATTCTGAACAAAAGCATGAGTAGGCCGAAATGGTGAGCGCAAGGAAAATAGGTACTTGATTCCTGCAACGGTAGCCGAAGAACCAAGTACTATAAAAGTATCAATCAAACGTCTGCGTACGACAAAGCAGAAAGCAAAACCTTGGTAAAACAAGGGAAGATAACTAAGATTCAAATTAGCGTGATGCCGCTGAGACTCAGACCGTGTCGTCCATCTGCTCACAACATTGCTGAAAGGAACACGCAGTTCTGGAGAAATGCAGTTGCCAGACTCAGACATCCAGTGGTTCGCGCCTTTGTAACACTGTCGGCAAGCGTGCGAAGCTCGAGCCTGAAACTCACCTTGAATAAACGAGGAGGAAGGATAGCCGCACGTTTTGCGAACACTTCGTTGACCCCGCCGCCGACGAGTAAAATTGCATCCGTGACGAGTGGGCCGACTGTTCGGGGATCTGACCCTCCAAAAAGTCAAGGATGCAATCGGACAACTCAACAAGCACAACAGTACGAGAGAGTAACAGCTTTCTTCGCCAAAGTTTAAACCTATGAGGCAAAGTAAGGCTAAAAAGTCCGATAAAATGAAGCCCAGCCATTTGGATTTGATCACGAAGCGGGCGTTTCGGAGGTGGATGAACGTTGAAACTTGAGGGAGATGAATGACAGTGTCGCTGCAACACCACCGACAGGTCTGGAATTTTCGTGATGGCTCGAGAAGAGCTGAGTTAAACCATCCCGTTGTAGTAAGCACGTACAAGTTAATGGAGAAATACCATCTCCACTACACGTGTTGCGCTAGAGTCTTGGGCAATTAAGCCATTACGGTGGACCTCTCGAATAACATAGTCTTACACCGCCCAGGAGTGGACCTGGAAGTCGAATCTTGTGAATGGACTAAATGAGAGAAACCCAAGCCATTCCCGTCGTCACCACCGATACCGTTGCAATCGAGCGCGCCCACGTAGTCTGATGGCCAGCCCGGCTAAAAGAGGCACGCGTGTAATAACTAGTGTGGTGACCAGACTATGTAGTAACACCCCATTGCGAAGGGTGACGTCCTAGTTGGGTTTAGTGTTGTAACTTTGCAATAATTACCATTGAAAAGTGGTGACTGAGTTGGGACGATGAGTTAAAGTCGAAGACGCGCGTTATGTATGTGGTGACCCAAGTGAAACTGTAACTTTGCATCACACACCCGTACCCTATCGCGAGTGAGTTCGAGCCCAAGAATTCAGAGCGCAAGGTTGCGCGCAACAGAACTATGCAAAGGATAAGTAACTAGACCACGAAGGTAATTACGCGAATATTAATGTTACTGAGGTAGGGTATGACGAGGGTCCAAAGTCGTCGATCCACACCTACTGTATGTCGATCGTACGAATACCATCTATCAATTCAGTCAACGATGTCTCCTCCCGAACCCGAACCATGATCAAGTTGTCCGTCACAACCCGTCTGTATTGCACACGCCCCAGCGGTGCAAGTAACAGTGCGCCAAACGGCTGCCTGAGCCAGACAACGAGCCGCAGTGCACGTGTGGTACAATCGAACAGAGGAACGCCGGACGAGAAGTCTTGGTCGAGGAGGGGACTAATCCAGGGATGGATCAGAAGTAAGCTTTCCATCCCAGATAACTCGTCCTTGGTCTTGATCTCTACGTCCCGGAGGATCGGTGTCGTCGCACGATAAGCGTGTAGGTCGGACTCGGAATCTGGTTCCGAGACGGAGACAAGGCCAACGAGGGGAAAAACAATACAAGGAAGTCTCAGTCGACCTGCAACGAGCGACAGCGGTGGGAGGTCGCAGAGCTGCTGGTACAGTGCAATTGTCAGTGGGAGGTCAGGATATGACGAATGCAATGCCATGACCGTGCTATCCATCTCAGCCATCTCCATGGGTGCCGGAAGGTGTGGGGGCACAATTTGGTTGTAAACGGTGAGATCGGAAGGTAGGTAACTGTGGTGACTACCCGAACTCCCAGTCCAAGCGAGAACTGTGACATTATCTGAACATGTTAGGACATGCTCCAGGAGGCGACTGATAGCCTGATTGCCTTCGCCATATATGACCGGAATTGCAACATTGAAGATCCCGAACAGCGAGTACGCAATATCTTCCTCGCGTGTTGTTTCGCGCATCGAGGCCAAGTACAGCTTCTCGCGCACCCTGTCTAGACCTGGACGGAGGCGAGCCAACTCCTTTGTGGCAAAGTTCATTGCCTGTTCCATCTCCGAAAGAATCATATGTGATTCCTTGTGATTGAAGATGTCCAACCCAAGGTACGGCTTCCAATCCTCCGTATAGAATTGGACAATCTGGGCTGCAACATATTCCTGGTACGTCCATGCACGAGTGTTCCAGATACTTCTCCACAGGTCACCGGGCTGCTGGAACTCTGACGAGACACCGAGAAGGTGGACGACCGTGAGGGACGAGCCATGATACCATTTGAACATGGCAACCAATGATTCTTGTTGGACCCCCTTGTCGAGCTGGTTCACGCAACAGGTGTCGCTCCAAGCCCACTTGAAGCGAAGAGAGCGCACGAGCTCGCAGAACATTTGTAGCTTGCTGTTCGCTGGAGTCGCTGATAGCGCGTATATTGAGATATTCTCAACTAGCTGGAATGTTGGTTCATTGGCCTGCCACCTGTGGGACAACATCACATATCGGTAGAATATCTTCACTACTCTCTCGATATGTGCAAGGTGGAGTCGAGTGGTCATTGAAGACCGCAGCTTGTCATAGATCGGGAGTTCCTCAAAGGCTGCTGCTTGCTGTGTTTTATCACAGAGGCGACCGGTGGTGGTGTCGATGAGGACACGTGGCATGTGGGAGATAGTCTGGTTGATCACCCCTCGAATCGCTGATGTGGCATCGACATACCCACAACGGAGTTCTACGATTGGAATGAGAATCGACACATGTTGTTCTGCGCAACACGGATGAGATGGCTCACCACGAATGTGTTGATCGGGAGATTGTTCGAGCTTCGACAGCATCGTCGTGAATGTCCCGAATGCTTCGCTATAACGCCTCATGCCATGTAATGCTGCATGCTTCCTCTCATACCCCTGAAAGGATGATGGGTCGAGCTCGATAACCTGAATGGTATGGATCACTGACGTCCGTTTGATTCGACGTGGATTATAATGCATACCCTGTCAGCATCAATCAACGCCTCCTCCCAAGAACCTATGGCTATTAGCGCTTTGCTTCGTTTTACGAGAATATCGCTTTGGTTCGTCGGATCGAGGGTTAATGCGTCGGAGTACTGTTTGATGGCTGCGTTGTAGTCCTGAGAGGCCAGGGCGGTGTCACCGAGTTTCTCCAGCTTCTTGACACAACGTTGTCGAAGATCTAGGGAAATTGTTTGACTTAAGTCCGGCTACGTTGTCGTTGGAACCCCTCACCGAGTTCCCACTGTGCTTGCTCATCGCGGTTACCCGTGTGCTCTCCTAGCTCGCCCCACAACTGTTGGAACCGTTTGACCGCCTCCGAAATATGACCATTCTCTTCAAGAACGTCACATATTGCCTGGTAGATGAGAAGCTTTGGAAGCTTCAACTGATCCAAAGACACTTTCTGAACGCCTGGCTTCAGATTATCACGTAAAGCATACCTTGGCAGCAGCTCTCAATGCTTCGTTCGTTGAGCTATGAATCAACACCGCCCTCACCCATTTGATTAGTAAAGTGTTCGGAGTCGAGGGGCTGAGTAACAATGCGGTAAAGTAGGCCGTGGCCGCCTCGTCATGTTTCTCGGCGCCCAACGCCTCATCTCCCACTCGGTCCAGCGTCAACACGCATCGATTCGTAAACTCTGATAGTAAAATAAAATAAATACTCTATCCAAATGCACGACGCCAAACTCACCCGCAAGCCAGTCCATAATTAACTTGTTGGCTTTCACTTCCTCACTTACGGTATTCGCGATCTCGAGAAGAGACATCGCAGCATCAACTATGCGGCCCTCGGCACAAAGAACTTCACATCGATGCTTCTGCTCATGCGCATGAAGGATCTGGAGGAGGCTATCTTTCTCCTGATTGGCCACGCGTTGTGAGTCGGAGAGCTGATTACGGAGTTGCTGGACAGTTTCTTCAAGGCGTGCAATTTTGCTACCTGATGAACGTGGGTGTCAATGACATGCAAGTCAGGGTAGCGATGGACACACTCGAGTTCAAGTCCCGTACACGAAGTGACTTGATGGTATCGTTGAGGGTTACCTCCTTCAGATTGGCTGTGCGTTGTGAGTCGGAGAGCTGGCTATGGAGTTGCTGAATGGTTGCCTCGAGACGCGCAATCTTGTTGTCTACTGAACGTGGATATCAGCGACACGCGAGTCGAGGTGCTCATAAACGCACTTGGAGTCTCTTCGAGATTGGCCTTTTCCACGTCGTTACGCCGCGCTGCCTGCTCAGCGAAAAACCGCAGCAGTCAAAAACGGGGTTTGACGCAGCAAGAATTTCACTTACATTGTCAGTGTAGAGTGAGGGAAGGATGTCACAGAGACTGCAAAGGGTGATTGTTAGGCCTCCGCCCATCGCAAGGTCGTAGTTTTCTGACATGGCAATTGAATCGATGCGAGCTGAATGGTGGATGACAGACCCGATCTGCTTGTGCATCGTAGTGTCCCAGAACGAAACCGATGAGTTTGCGGAAGCTGCGATGAATGTGCTTGCCAGGGCGATACACGCAGGTTCATCGTTACTGTGGATGGGCCATTGAGAAAGCGTCGTCCCGGTAGACACGCCGAGACAGTGGATGTTGCCGTCGCGAGATAAGACGTAGAGTTGCTTGCTATCACTAGTCCAGGCGAGGGATTGGTTCGACAACGAGCAGACTCCGATTGGGACGTCGAGGAGGAGGCGGCCGTCCTGACCGTCGCAGATCCGAAGGTCACTACTCGACAACGTGACAGTAGCGATGAGGCGTCCGTCGGGCGAGAATTTGACCCCGGAAACGGGGTCGTCATATTTCAAGGGACCAAAAAATCGCTGGCGAGTCGAGAGAGACCAGACACAGGCAGTCTCGTCACGCGAACCGCTCGCTATTCTCGTCCCATCTGGAGAGATATCCACCGTATACACTGCATCGCTGTGTCCTTTGAACGTGGTCACTTCTCTGTGGTTCTTCGCATCCCACACCGTCACTTCACCACTTCTCGCCCCACTCACGACCCACTTTCCATCTCGTGACACTGCAATGCTGCAAATGGCACTCGCCGCATTCACTGGTGTCCCCACCTCCACGCCGTCTTGTACTCGCCAAAGTCGAATCTTTCCTTCCTCACCTCCGCTCACGATGTGCTTCCCATCGATGAGGAAAGCGATTGAGTATATGTTATATTCATAAATTGTGGTCGGTTTTACTTGCTGTGGGTGAATGGTGCCGGAGGAGGAAGTGTTTTCACTCGACTCTTGGGCCCTGTCAGTATTGCACTCTTAAACGTCTCACCCAAGTACTCACCATTCCTTGACCACCCACTTTGTCTTAGAAACATGTTTGGCCGGGTAACAGAACGATGGTAAAAAGGATGTGCGGTCGTTCACTCACGGTACACCAGTGTCTAAATATAATCATCTGTGAGTGCCTGTTCCCACCCCAATCTACACCTCACCCATGTCTTCGAAATGCGTAATAAAATATGTCGACTTGTGCGAAGCGTGCTTCAGCCCCCCGACCGTATGTTGTCCACAATCCCCTTGTCTACCGTCTCACCTAGCTATTCAATCCTCTTTGGCGACACACCCTTGTCCTTTTCCTACCTTGCCTTGGTGGCGCCACACTCCCAAACCACCTTATCGCATCAACTCAGAAACACGCGTCATACAACGGTTGGGTGCAGTCGCGGTGGGTAAATACAGTAAAAGTTCTCATAATGCATATCAGCCTTTGTTACACTGTTGGCACCGACGACTACATTTTGCTAATATGCATTATGAGAACTTCTACTGTAAATTGGCTGATCATGGAGTCGTGCCATGCACGACGCATAACGCACATCGTAATACTCAACTCGGATACGTGAAGGCATAATAACGTTGGATGCATATATCTGACTCGGAAACGGTCATAAACCACATTATATGGGTCATCACTTGACCTCTTCTGATGACTCTACCACCGACGCGTTCTTCTCGCTATCCACCGCATCCTTATCATCACCACTGTACACCGTCTTGCGGTTCACCGAGTACTCCCGCAAGAACAGTGTCAAAATCAGCGCAATCCCAGCTATTGTCGTTGTCACCACCCATATCATTGCAATCGAACGCGCCCACGCATGTAGAACTGCATCTCGAAGCGTGACGTCCTAGTCGGGCCCAGCGCTATTCGTCAACGACAATAACAGATGTAGAACACGTAGCGACCCACAGGAATCAAGTGGACTTGGCCAATGCTATCGTTGAGCGCCGTGATATTGTCACCAAGTCCAAGGCTGGCGATGTTTGGGATGGCTGCGAGTTTCCGTGGAAGTACGATGGCGATGATAGCCTGGCCAATGGCAATGCCCACGGCACCACCCAGCGTGCTGAAAACCATTGATCATTTATGGCGAGTTGAGTGGGCAAGGCAAGGTTTTGCTTACCGAAGGAACATGAAGCCGCTCGTCGCAGTAGCCATATCCTTCAGAGGCATCGCTGCCTGGAGTGCTACCATTGGGGTTTGGAACAAAAACCCCATCCCGATGGCTGCAACAAGAGGAAACAATTCCTGTTCGGCGCTTTGAATAACGGAGCATCATAAAGATGTATTGTTGGAGAGGAAAAGAAAACATACATGCTCGAGGTGTAGTCCAACATGATCATGAGACCTGTACCAATGGCAAATAGCGCACTCCCGAACCAGATCCCTGGGCGGTTCTTTCCCATCTTTGAGACAAGGAATCCAGAGATACCGGCGAAAGTGGAAGACACGAGGGTGTACGGAAGCATTCTGAATAAAAGTGTGAGTGTGCCAGAAATGTGAACGCAAGGAAAACACGTACTTGATTCCTGCAACGGTAGCCGAAGAACCAAGTACTGGAGAAGTGTCAAAGTGTCAATCAAATGTCTGCACGCGACAAAATCAGAAAGAAAAACCTTGGTAAAACAAGGGAAGATAACTAAGATTCAAATTAGCGCGATGCCGCTGAGACTCAGACCGTGTCGTCCATCTGCTCACAACATTGCTGAAAGGAACACGCAGTTCTGGAGAAATGCAGTTGCCAGCAGACATCCAGTGGTTCGCGTCTTTGTAACACTGTAAGAAAACGTGCAAAGCTCGAGCTTGGAATTCACCTTGAATAAACGAGGAGGAAGGATAGCCGCACGTTTTGTGAACGCTTCGTTGACCCCGCCGCCGACGAGTAAAACCACGCCGACGACGAGCGGGCCGACTGTCCGGGGATCTGACCCTTCAAAAAGTCAAGAATTCGATCGGTCAACTCAGCGAGCATAACAACACGAAAGACTAACAGCTTTCTTCGCCAAAGTTTAGCCCTACGAGGAGGCAGACAACTCCTGATACAAGGCTGAAAAGTCCGATAAAATCAAGCTCAGCGATTTGATCACGAAGCGGGCGTTCCGGAGGTGGATGGACGTTGAGGAAGAAAAATAACAGGATCACTGCAATACCACCCATCGGCCTGGGATTTTCGTGACGAGAAGTGCTGAGTTAAACCTTCCCGTTGTAGTAAGCACGTACAAGTTAATGAAGAAACACCATCTCCACG
>QFEF01002008.1:0-17141 GCA_003316035.1 Neoboletus subvelutipes
TATGGGGGCAGATATGGAGAGGTCAGGTGAGCTCATAGGAGAGAGAAAAATATCCCCCCTAGGACACTTGTAACATCTTACTCCAACAAGTCCCACTTCCCCGCGCTGCATCCTTGTCCCCTCTGCATGAAGTAGAATTCGTCAGAGCTATCATTAATGAAGGACTAGAGATACGGGCTCCCCCAGCAGTAAAGCGAGAGAGATCTGAAGAGGTATTGGTGCAAGAGGAAGCACTGAGAGCAAAGAAGCAGAGACAGCTTTCTAGGTGAACCATTAGAAGGTTACACCTCAACGAACCAGAAAATCACACAATGAAGTCCTTACAACTTCGTCACACCCTCCATCTTCCCAAACGATACATACAGTAGTATCTTTCCTCCACAATGACTATCCCTACCAGTCTCCTTAATGCGTTAGACACTGCTGCAGGAGAAAGCAACGATGACAATTGGGCTACATTAGCCAAAGAACTAAGGACACACTTTGAGTGTCAAGAAAATTCATTAGACACAATAAGGGTGTACAACCTAGCATTGGAAGAAAAACTCCAACAATTTGAAGTTCAAATCAATGTGCAGGTAGCAGCGGTTGGAACTTCAACTTCCACAACAGGCGCCACAGGAACATCAGGTTCCATACATGCCCAAGGACCACCCCATCTATCAAAAATATTTGCAGACCCGGGAAACTATGATGGAAAATGAGGAAAAGAATTCGAAGAATGGTGGATTAAATTCAGATCCTGGAGAGAAGCGAACCTGCTCACACTCGCAGGACAACAAGGAATTCGGGCATGTTTGTCCCGAATGAAAGGAAATGAGGCTGGTGCATTCACATAGTCTCAACTCAGCACAATGATGCGCTCAGACTATGAGCCAGTATCCTGGACTCATTTCGCAGTGGTAGTGGAGGGGCACTTCCACTTGTCGACAGAAAAGGATTGGAATCGCAAGGCGATCTCCAACCTTAAACAAGGAGACTCCCCTATGGATGTGTTTCTAATGAAATTTGAAACATATCAAACAATGGCAGAATACAACGATGATCACCTGATCAAGCTTCTCAAAAAGAATGCTGATAGGGATCTCATAAACAAGCTCATTATGGAGCAAGGGAGGTTTGAAGACCTCATTCGGTTCAAAGCTGAACTCAAAAAATTTGGAGCTAGGAAACAGCTCCTAAAATATATTTCCAAAGGAACAGCTGACTGATATGAACGGTCACAAAAAAGAGAACGTGACCCAAATGCTATGGACGTTGATGTGGTCCAAAAGGGATCGCTCAAATGTCACAACTGTGGCAGTGAAGGCCACTTCTCCAGGGACTGCAAGAAGCCCAAATTGCAGTGCCCTGAATGCAAATTCTTAGGCAGTGGACACCGCAACAACTGCTCTAAGAACAAGGGCAAGAAAAACTCCAGTGGACATAACATCAACACCACCAAGAGTAAGGAACAAAAGTCGCACGACTGTGTGCACACGTCCTGGGATGATGATAAAAGCACTGACAAGAAGTCGGACAACTCCAAGGCTAAGGGCCGAGATTGGAGTTCGTCAATCAAGGGGATGAGCTTAGATGAAGCTTGAGCCTGGTTCAAGGACTATGAGGCCATTGCCTCCAAGTCAAAAAATTAGAAAGTCCAATGTGCATATCTGGGTGCACATTGGACTCGAATCAATTTTCTCCCCTATCTGTAGAAGAAACTGAGTGCAGAGATTCTGCAGATGTATCTACCTCTATATCACATTTGCCATCAGGAGGGTCCCATTCAGGGCTCGCTGGGAACATTATACCCAGGCTTAATTCTCCTAAACAAAAACAAAAAAATATTTCAGTCCCAGAAATCCCAGATGACGTATTCATCAGAAGCATCAAAATAGAAAAAGAAGTCTTGATGACTATCGGAGTAGCGCCCCTCAGATCAAAATGCAAGTATATTAAAACAACCACCTTGCTAGACTCAGGCACAAACATTATTTTTATCGACAAAATGTGGGCTGCACATAATAAAATTCCTTTAACCAAGCTCTGTCGACCAATTCCAGTTTACAACGTGGATGGCACCAAGAACTCTGCTGGTAGCATTACGCACAGTGCTGAATTGATTATTGAGTTCGAAGGACACCGTGAGCAAGTCTCAGCAGAAGTCACAGATCTAGGAAAGAACACATTCATTCTCGGATATAGTTGGCTGAAATGCCACAATCCGGAGATTAATTGGGCACAGGGCACAGTCAAGATGACACGTTGTCTTGTACATTGCCACAGCTTGCAAGACAAGCCGTTCTTTGTCCAACAGATCAAAAAGGAAGAATTAGATATTCAATATGCTGTTTACAACACTATCTGTGCGCTAGAAGCACAACTGGAGAAACCTAAAGACAAAACACCCGAAGAATTGGTACCCTTTGTATATCACAAATTCTTAGATGTCTTCTCGAAGAAGCAATCTGAGCACATGCCAAAGTGCAAACCCTGGGATCATGCAATAGACATGAAGGAAGGCTATGAACCTAAGAAAGGCAGAATTATCCCTCTCTCTGTTCAGGAACAAGAAGAGATCACAGCGTTCATTGATGATCAGCTCACCAAGGGTTATATTAGACCTTCTAAACCCCCCCAAACATTGCCCATGTTCTTTATCTCTAAAAAGGATGGAAAGAATGTTGCAATCATTGATTGTACACTCTATTTTGATACTTAGAGTGTTGTGCCACATTGTGGTGCATTGTAGTTGTTGTTATTTGTTTACTGTTCACTCCTACTGTAGTCAGAGTCCACTGTCTTCCCTTTCCTCCAGTTTCTGACAGTGGACTCCAGATATGTCACATATTACAGTACTTCCAATACAGTTTCTGACAGTGGACTCCAGCTGTGAGGTTCCAGCTGTTTAACAGGTTATGAGCCCTGCCCTTTGACCTCTGTGCTTCAAGTGTCACAGCCACTTGAAAGTTTTCACCTCCCCTGCCAGAACTCGCTCTTACACCATTCCCACTTCATTTTCACACCATTCCACCCACATGTCGTCTGAAAACCACCACCATCACATTCAGCCTCTCAATGGCAAGAACTACACCACATGGAGCAAAGAAATGAAGGCCCTGTTTCATTCCAAAGGCCTCTGGCACCTCATTGATGGCAAGGAAATGCGTCCCACTGCTTCTGGAGTGGAACAGACGAGCTGGGACATCAAACAGGACAAGGCTGCAGGTGAGTTAATGCTCAATATTGTGCCTGACCAATGAGTACACATCAAAGCAGACCAGAATGACCCCACCAAGGCCTGGGCTGCACTCAATGTGGTTTTCGTCCAGCAAAAGGCCAGCAGTCGCTTTGTGGCCTATGATGAGTTCTTCAGCATCCGGAAACATGCTGAGGAGACATTACCTGCGCTTGTAGCATGAGTGGAGGAGTCCATGGCAAGGATTCAGGATTTGCACAGCTCCAGCTTTGACCTCAAGGCCCTAGATGATGAGCTGACCTGTATGGCCATGATTCGAGCCCTAGGACTGGACTTTGCGCATTTTACATTGTCCCTTGCTCTCCTGACAGACTTGGACAAGGTGTTACAAGTGTCCTAGGGGAGGATATTTTTCTTTCTCCTATGAGCTCACCCGACCTCTCCATACCCACACCTATACCAGACTCCCTTTGGGAGGACATCCTTCCTGACCTCGACATACCTTCTGAAGTATGGGACGAGTTCTTCAATGCTGCGCTCTTCGAGGGCTAGCTCCTCTCGGACCTCTTTCTATTCCTACTGCGGACCCTTTACTCCTAAGTCATATTCTCTCATATATGACTTGTATTCCCACCATCATGACTCATCGGCCTCAGTTCATTTTCTTCTGATCAGATTAGTCGAGCTGCACCTGCAGTATCACATTTCATATTACCACAAGACGCGTCTTTCTTCTTTTGGTATGCGACACATCTTTCCTTTTATATCTCATGTGACACGTCTCGCGTCTTTCCTTATTTATCATACGTGATGTGACATATCATTACCCTTTATACTTTAGAGCGGAGATTCTATCGTTAACCAGCCCTAAAGGGGCTTAGTATAAATAGCTAGAATCGCTGCCCATGTAACTCTAACTTTGATCTATGCAATCTTACATAGAATTTGAAGTCTTCACTGTCAGCGCCTGTGCTAGCGTCATGAAACCAGTGTTTCATCTCGAGCTAATCTTGATCTCGAACGTCTGTCAATCAGAGTTCGATCAAGGCACTGTGAACCTTCTATAGGGAGGTGTCACCACTTTCATCCCTGATCAGAGGATCAGCACCGGCTAGCTATTGTCCACACTAGTTGAGACCAGCTGCCTATTGCCCAGAGGCCATGCCCAGATACAGGCCTTGTCCACAACCTGTCCATAGCCAACTACTCCTTGTGTGCCTGGAGGGAGCCTGCTCATTGTCTTGCGAACAGCATACCAGCTGAGGTTGCCACAACCGTTGCACACCGCTCGCCGATCAGGTGATCCACTTGCAGACCATGAAGGTCGCCCATGTCTTCAGAGGAAGACTTGTCCCATAGTGAAGATCTCAGTCTTCTGCATATGCGTTATTTGTTACCGGTCGTAACACAAGAACAAGGTGAAGGCTGCATTCCAGACAGAGGAAATTCATCACCAACCTTGTCCTGATGCCCTACCAACCACCACACCTGACTCAGCACTCTCTTCATCGTCTTCTGGCTGCAAGTGCATTCCCAACATGCCTTGCTCGTTCTGTGAGAAGTCCGGGCACTGCCAATGCAAGTGCTATGCCCTGCAACGCGCCAAGAAGTACTACAAGTCGTCCAAGGGCAAGGAGAAGAGAGGAGAACATGCCCAGGCTGCCAACGTGTCCACAGAGTCCCAGGAGGTGGTAGAATGTGCAGGAAATGCAAGTCTTCATTCTAGTGACCCCTCTGACCCTCTCTCACTGCTCCTGCTCAATGCTGACCACGACTGGAATGCAGACTCGGGGGCCACTTCTCATATGATCCCCCATCGCCATTGGCTGCACAACTATACCCCCAAATGCATCCCAATCAAACTTGCAGACAACACCATTGTCCATTCAGCTGGAGTTGGGTCTGTCTGTGGTGTTCCACCCAGTCATAGATGGAAAGAGATGTTGAGCGGTTGAGTTTACCAACATCCTGCATGTCCCTGACCTTTGCAACAACCTCCTTGCTGTCCTATACCTTACTTGCAATGCATCCTTCATTGTACACATCAATGCAATGCACATGAGCTTCTCTCGTCCTCCTGGACCACCTCTCTTCGTCGCCAGCATCAACAGCCACAATGCAGCATTTCTGAATGGGACTACTGAGCCAGTGAGCAAGTATGCCAACCCTGCAACGACTGTAGCCCTCGATTTGTCACTCTGGCATTGCAGACTCACCCATCATAACCTAACTGATGTGAAGGCACTCCATAAGTGCAATCTAGTTACTGGGATGAAGCTGAACAGCAAGTTATTGCCTGAACCCATTTGTGAACCATGCCTGGCTGGCAAGATGCATGCCAACCCATTCCCCACCTCACAATCTCATGCCTCAAAGCCTCTCAAGCTTGTACACTCCAATGTCCATGAAGTACCTTATAGGATGTTCTCTGGATATCGCTACTGGGTCACATTCATTGATGACTACTTGAGGTATCACTTTGTGCTGCCCATTCGAGCGAAATCGGACATGTTTGAGGCATTCAAGCAGTTCAAGGCATTTGCAGAGAACCAGACAGAGCATCGCATCAAATGCCTGCAAGACGACAAGGGGGGCAAGTATATGAGCAAGGCCATGCTCGAGTTCACCCAGCAGTGTGGTATAGAGCGACAGCACACAGTTCATGCACATCCCCAGCAAAACGGAGTTGCAGAGTGTGCCAATCGAGTTCTTTCTGAGCGGATCACTGCCATGTTGAAGGAGTCAGGCCTGGCCATGGCATTCTGGGGCAAAGCACTTGCTGCGCTCATCCATGTGTGGAATCGATGTTCCACCAGCGCTGTCGACAATGCCACACCCTACAAACTCTGGCATGGATGCAAACCTGACATCTTGCATCTCAGAGTGTGGGGATTGACTGCATATGTGCATATCCAGAAGGACAAACACCCTGCACTGTGTCCTCACTATGAGGAGTGTGTCTTTATTGGCTATCCAGATGGCCACAAGGGTTGGAAGTTCTACAACCCGACCACAAAGCGCACCATGATCTCAGAATGGGCTGATTTCGACAAGTGCACTCTCCCAGTATTGCCAACTACAACATTGCATAATCCACCTTCAAAGGACATGCCATATGTCGCCCCAGACCTCCCTACTGATGAGGACGATGAGGATGAGGATTCTGGGATTCTACCTGCTGGGGGGGAGCCTGTTGGTAATGCAGAACAGCAGGCAGCACCCCCACCACCTGTACCAGCACCTATCACACCACCTGCAGCTCCTCCACCTCGGATTATCAAACCAGTCAGTCCCATTGGCATAGGTCCGAGACTGCCTCGCAGAAATCGCCAGCAACCTTGAGAATGGTGGAAACTCAGTCCAGCTCAACTGGTTGACGACTCAGATGACTCAGATGAAGAGATGGACATGGCTGCCACCTTCAGCACATCGACAGCACATCCAAGGTTGTTCAAAGAGGCACTGCGACAAGATGATGCAGATCAGTGGCGCCAAGCTGCTCTGAAGGAGCTCAAAGCACACAAAGAGAATGACACATGGACTCTTGTGCCCAGGCCCAAGGACGGGCCAGTAATCGGTTCTAGATGGGTGTTCACCAAGAAGTACCATGCTGATGGCTCCTTTGAGTGATACAAGGGTCGTCTGGTCACTCAGGGCTTCTCCCAACATCCTGGATTCGAATACCTCGAGGTGTTTGCTCCCACAGTGCACCTTTCCACTCTCCATGTTATTCTTGCCCTCGCAGTGATTCATGACCTCCACTTGTGGTCTGTTGACATCTCATATGCATATCTCAATGGCGAGATCAACTGCGATGTCTACATGGAGCAGCCAGAGGGATTTGTGCAGGGAGATGCCAAGGAAATGGTCTGTCTGCTGAAGAAGGCACTCTATGGCACCAAACAGGGTGGAAATCACTGGAATTGCAAGCTGCACACCACCCTCAAGTCATTGGGCTACAAACAGACCTATTCCAATGCAGCTGTCTACATCTACATGAAAGGTGATGTCCAGATCATGCTACCAGTCTTTGTCAACAACATGACCTTTGCATCTTGCTCTGAGCATGTGATCAAGCAGGCCATCGCAGATCTCAGCAGCCACTTCAAATTGCGCGATCTGGGTCCAACCACAGAGATTCTGGGCATCAAGATTGATCGAGACTGCTCCAAATGCTCCCTCACCATCTCCCAGCACCAGTATTGCCTCGACATGCTTGCTTGCTTCAACATGGCAGACTGCAAGCCTGTCACCACTCCCATGGAACCTGGACTCTCCTTATCGCACGATCAGAGCCCCAAGACACCCGAGGATCACAATTTCATGCGCTCTGTTGATTATGGTGGTGCTATTGGCTCCCTCCAGTATCTATCCTGTGCTTCTCACCCTGACATCACCTTTGCAGTTGGCCAGCTCGCTTCCTTCACCTCAGATCCTGGTGTTGCCCATTGGACTGCTGTCAAGCATCTATTCCGCTACATCAAGGGCACCCTCAACCATGGCATCACCTATTCACCTGATCCATCAACCTCGGAGCATTTTACAGTCTACTCTGATGCCAGCCATGGTGGATGCAAGGATTCTGGTCACTCCACTGGCACATTCATCATCAAGATTGGCACTGGTGTTGTTTCCTGGATGTCCAAGTGCCAGCCCATTGTTGCTCTGTCTACTACCGAAGCTGAGTACATTGCTGCTTGTGAAGCAGGCAAGGAGATTGTCTGCATGTGCAAACTGCTCCAGGAGCTTGGTTTCAAGCTTACTGGCCCATCTACACTCCACATGGACAATCAGTCCACTATCCAGGTCGCCAAACATCCAGAACACCATAGCAGGATGAAGCAACTGGACTTGAGGTGGTACTGGCTCAGAGATGTGGTTGATGAAGGCCAGATTGTGCCCACTTTTGTCCCAACTGCTGACATGCCTGCTGATCTGCTCACCAAAGCATTAGCTTGAGTGAAGGTGCAGCAGTTCCGCGAGATGCTGGGCATTGCACCAATTGGGGAGAACTAGAGTTGCACAATCAGGGGGGAGTGTTGCAATCATTGATTGTACACTCTATTTTGGTACTTAGAGTGTTGTGCCACATTGTGGTGCATTGTAGTTGTTGTTATTTGTTTACTGTTCACTCCTACTGTAGTCAGAGTCCACTGTCTTCCCTTTCCTCCAGTTTCTGACAGTGGACTCCAGATATGTCACATATTACAGTACTTCCAATACAGTTTCTGACAGTGGACTCCAGCTGTGAGGTTCCAGCTGTTTAACAAAGAAGTGTATGGTACAAGATTACTGATACCTCAATGAACACACAATCAAAAACAATTACCCACTGCTGTTGATCTCACAGCTGGTTAAAAAGCTCAAAGGAGCTAAATTATTTACAAAAATGGATCTTCAATGGGGATACAACAATGTCCACATTAAAGAAGGTGATGAATGGAAGGCAGCGTTTACGTGCTTCCGTGGGTCCTACAAACCCCTTGTCATGTACTTCGGATTATGCAACTCCCCTGCCACCTTCCAAGCGATGGTTAACAACATCTTTGCCAATATGGACAGTATTGTCATGGTGTGCATTAATGACATTTTAATATTCACAAAAACAGACAATGAAGAGGAACACGACAAGATCGTGCTGGAAGTCCTCCGATGTCTCAAAGAAAATGATCTATTTGTGAAACCCGAGAAATGCATGTTCAAAGTGACTGAGGTTGATTTCCTCGGAATGATTGTGAGCAAAGATGGGATCTCCATGGATCAAAAAAAAGTAAAAGTAATTAGAGAATGGCCCACTCCAAAGAACGTAAAAGGAGTCCAGAGTTTTTTGGATTTAGTGAACTTCTACAGAAGATTCATCAAAGATTACGCGCTAGTCGCATGCTCTCTTCATGATTTGACGAAGAAGGATAAACCCTTCCAATGGCTAGAAGCACAGCAAAACATGTTTGACATGCTGAAACAGAGTTTCACCATAGCCCCAATATTAGCTTATCCTGACGATGACTGTCAGTTCCGCCTGGAATGCGATGCTAGCGATTATGCAACCAGCACAGTATTATCTATGAAAAAGGGTGAAGAATGGCATCCAGTCACCTTCTCTTCCCATGCCATGACTCTGCAAGAACGGAATTACTCCATTGCCGACAAGGAAATGCTTTTGGTCATTCAGGCACTGGAACAGTGGCGACATCATTTAGAAGGTGCTAGACACCGCTTCAAAATTTGGAATGACCATGCAAATTTGCAATGGTTCATGACAAGGCAGGACCTTAACCAATGACAAGCCTGATGGGCTATGTATTTGTCCAGATTTGACATGGCTTGGTGCTACAAACCAGGTAAAACCATGACCAAACCCAATGCTCTCTCTAGATGAGAAGATCATGTGGAAGGTATCTCGGACGATAACAAAGGAATCGTCGTTATCTCCCTGGACAAGATCAGATCTACGATTGTGATCATGGATGATAGGTCTATATTACAACAAAAAATCTTTAACACGACATGCCTACTGGATGAGTCAGAGATCCAACAGCTCGCTAAGAAACATACCATCTGTGAAGAATGAGATGGATGTTTGTACGACAACTTAGGACATCTTTACGTCCCAGACAAAGCTATTCTCAAGATGGAAATTGTTGAGAAGCATCATGACTCCCCCATGGCTGGACATCCTGGTTACAAAAAGACTTTAGATTTGTTGCAGCACAACTACTTCTGGCCAGGAATGGCTACATTCGTGAAGGATTATGTCACTAGATGTGACACGTGTCAAAGAATGAAAGGTTCTAACATGGCCCCATCAGGACTCCTTCAACCCCTTCCTATTCCCGATACTCCGTGGGAACACATCACAGCCGACTTCATTACAGGTTTACCTGATTCCCACGGCTATAATGCTATTCTCACAGTCATTGATCAACTATCTAAAGAAGTGGAATTGATTCCATGTACAGAAAAATGTTCTGCCATAGACACAGTGAGGTTATTTTTGGATAATGTGTGGAAACATCATGGTTTGCCACGCTCCATCACTTCCGATCGAGGACTGCAGTTTGCTGCACAAGTTGCAAAAGAACTTAACACAGCCCTTGAAATCCAAACTAAATTATCTACCTCCTTCCATCCGCAAACAGATGGACAATCGGAGATCGTCAACAAAGAAGTTGGCAAATATCTAAGAATATTCTGTTTTGAAAAGCAGACAAAGTGGAGCAAATGGCTTGCCATCGCCCAATATTCAATTAATAATAAAAAGCATGCTTCAACCAAGAAGACTCCTTTTGAAGTCACATGGTCTTATGTACCTCGCATGGGCATAGAGCCTATTTCCTCAGACCACACCCCAGTGGCTAAGAAGTTCTCACAGGACATGCAGGAAATGCTAGAAGCAGTACAAAAAAATATGAAACAAGTGCAAGAGCGAATGAAGCTCAATGCAGATAAACACCGTTCAGCTCCGCCAAGCTATGAAATTGGCCAGCAAGTCTGGCTTAGTACAGAAAACTTACGCTTGACGTGTGCCAGTCGCAAGCTGTCAGAGAGATGGCTTGGACCTTATGTAATCACAGAGTTAGCTGGACCTAACACCATTAAATTAAAATTACCAAAAACAATGCAGATTCACCCAGTGTTACAAGTGTCCTAGGGGGGGATATTTTTCTCTCTCCTATGAGCTCACCTGACCTCTCCATATCCGCCCCCATACCAGATTCACTATGGGAAGACATCCTGCCTGACCTAGACATACCCCAGAAGGTATGGGACAAGTTCTTTACCACCGTGCTCTTCGAGGACTAGTTCCTCTTGGACCAATTCCTATTTCATACTGTGGACCTATTAATCTCCTAAGTCATATTCTCTCATATATGACTCATATTCCTTCCATCATGACTCACTCCGGCCTCAGTTCATTTCATCTCTCCAGATTAGTCGAGCTGCACCCACAGTATCGCATTTCATATTATTCTCAAGATGCATCTTCTTCTTTTGGTACGTGACACGTCTTTCCTTTTATATCTCACACAACGCATCTTGTGTCTTTCCTTATTTATCATATGTGACGCGACATGTCTTTTCCATTAACCTTTTATATCACACGCGACGCAACGTGTCATTACCTTTTATACTTTAGAGCGGAGATTCTATCATTAGCCGGCCCTAAAGGAGCTTAGTATAAATAGCTAGAATCACTGCCCATGTAACTCTAACTTTGATCTATGCAATCTTACGTAGAATTCGAAGCCTTTGCTGTCAGCACCTGTGCCAGTGTTGCAGAAACTGGTGTTTCATCCCATCTAAATCTTGATCTCGATCTTCTATCAATCAGAAGCTTGATCAAGTAACTGAGAACCTTCAGAGGAGGGTGTTTCCACTTTCGTTGCTGATCAGATGATCCGCTCGTGACCCATTGCCCAATGGTCACTATCACTGCCGCCTATTGCCCAGAGGCTGCACCCAGATACTGGCCTTGCCCACAACCAGTCCATAGCCAACTACTCCTTGTGTGCCTGGAGGGAGCCCGCTCATTGCCTTGCGAACAGCATACCAGCTGAGGTTGCCACAACCGTTGCACACCACTCACCAATCAGGTGATCTGCTTGCAAACCAAGAAGGTTGCCTGTGTCTACAGAGGTAGACTTGTCCCGTAGCAAAGACTTCAGTCTTCTGCGTATGCATTATTTGTTACACTGGTTGTAACACCCAGTAGTGAGTGTCTCATGGATCAAGCTGTACAAAGAACGCCTAGAAGGTCAGTCTTCTAACCAGCCAGGACCAATCAAGGTCACCGAAGATTGAGACAATGAATGGGAGGTTGAGTACCTTGTTGAATCTCATATGAAAAACAGAAAACTCGAGTATCTAGTCCACTGGAGGGGCTACAATGAAACTGATCAAACATGGGAACTCATGTCAAATCTCTCGAATGCTAAAGAAGCTATTCATGACTTTCACAACACCCACCCTTCCACACCTAGAGTGATTGGAATCCCACCCGAGATCTTTTTACTCAAATTTGGAAAAATACCACCTCCATTGATGGACATATCAGAAAAGCAAACTCCTTTCAATCGCCTGGAAGTCAATTTTTAGAGAGGGGGTAGTGTTATGGTCCCAAACCTTCACAGGTTGCTAAAGGGACATAGTCGTTTCTTTTCTTTTCTTTTTATCTAATCTTATCTCTTTTCGAAGTCACGTGACTAGATCACATGATCCCTAGTCTGGAGCTAGTTCACTTCCAGCTGGTTCACTCGTGCTCATGGATGCTCACTTCTCATAGAGTCTAGACTTGATGTCAAGAACTCTTTCATACCTTAATATATCCTTATATATACTAATGACTTCCCACAGTCATTTCCGCTCCTTCTTTACTTCTTTTAATCTCTGTACATCATGTCAAGCACATGTTAGGCTTCTCTTCCATTCTGCCACAGCATGCTGTGTCCTCATTCTTTTCATTTCTGCTCCTCATGCTTGATGCATGTTATGCCTCATGTATTTAATCTCCGTCTCTACATCGGTAGATCCATAGTACACATGTGTACATAGTAGAGTGCTATATAAACCCAGAGACTTGACTGGGTTATCCCCAGTCTAGTTCTCTTGGGAATTACCTTCTCTCAAGTGATCCACTCAGTAGTTACCTCTTCTTCTCAGTTTCTCAGTCTAAGTGTTTTGGTGCAACCTAGAGCCTAAAGGCATTTGGGGTTGTTTCATTAAGGTATGAAAGAGTTCTTGACTTCAAGTCTAGACTTGTGAGTGAGAAGTGCATCCATGAGTGCAAGTGAACCAGCTGAAAGTAAACTAGCTTCAGTCTAGTGGTCATATGACATCACATGATGTGATAAGATAAGATAAAGAAATGAAATGAAATGACTAAATCCCTATAGAGGTCACTTGTGGACTTGGGACTGTAACACTACCCCCTCCTTATAAATTGACTTCCAGGTGATTGAAAGGAGTTTGATTTTCTTTTATTTCCATCAAAGGTGGAGGAATTTTATTGAACTTGAGGAGAAAAAGCTTGGGTAGGATTCCAATCACTCTAGGTGTGGATGGGTGGATGTTATGAAAATCTCAAATAGCTTCTTTAGCATTTGTAAGATTCTTTGTTACAGTCCCAAGTTCACAAGTGACCTCTACAGGGACTTAGTTGTTTCTCTTTTCTTTTTCTAATCTTATCTTATCTTATCACATGACTAGATCACATGACCACTAGACTGAAGCTAGTTCACTTTCAGCTGATTCACTTGTGCTCAGAGACACTTTTCTAACTCAGAGTCTAGACTTGATGTCAAGAACTCTTTCATACCTTAATCTATCCTTATAAGTATAAATGACACTCACAGCCATATCCACTCCTTCTTTTCATCTCTGTCTTCTTCTCTTCCATTCTGCCACAGCATGCTGTGTCCTCACTCATTTAATCTCTGTGCCTCATGCTAGAAGCATGTTCACCTCATGTATTTAATTACTGTCTCTACATTGGTAGATCTGATACACACATGTACAAATAGTAGAACAATATATAAATCCAGAGACTATGACAGGGATTTCCCCAGTCTAGTTCTCTTGGGAATTTCTCTTCTCTCAAGGGAGCCACTCAGTAGTTACTCTTCTTTGCTTTCTCAGTCTAAGTGTTCTTGTGCAACCTAGAGCTATAGGCTTTTGAGGGTTGTTTCATTCTTCACCAGTTCCCAGGTGCAATCAGTTTCATTGTAGCTCCTCCAATGGACTAAATATTTGAGTTTCTTGTTTTTCATGTGAGATTTGACAAGATACTCAACCTCCCCTTCATTGTCTTGGTCTTCAGTGACTGTAATTGGTCCTGGCCAGTTAGAGGACTGCCCATCTAGACATTCCTTGTATGGCTTAACACAAGATACATTCATGACAGGGTGAATCTGCATTGTTTTAGGTAATTTTAATTTAACAGTGTTAGGTCTGGCTAACTCCATGATGACATAAGGTCCAAGCCATCTCTCTAACAGCTTGCGACTAGCACATGTCAAGTGTAGGTTTTTGGTACTAAGCCAGACTTGCTGGCCTACTTCATAGCTTGGAGGAGCTGAACAATGTTTATCCACATTGAGCTTCATTCACTCTTGCACTTGTTTCATATTTTTTTGTGCTGCTTCTATTGTTTCCTGCATGTCCTGTGAGAACTTCTTAGCTGCTGGGACATGGTCCAAGGAAATAGGCTCTATGCCCATGTGAGATACATAAGACTGTGTGATTTCGAAAGGAGTCTTCTTGGTTGCAGCATGTTTCTTATTATTAATAGAATATTGGGTGATGGCAAGCCATTCACTTCATGAGATCTGCTTTTCAAAACAGAATATTCTTAAGAATTTGCCAACTTTTTTGTTGACAATCTCTGACTGGTCATCTGTTTGAGGATGGAAGGAGGTGCTTAATTTAGTGGAGATTCTGAGTGCTGTGTTAGAGTCCTGCATAACTTGAGCAGTGAACTGAGGTCCGCAATCAGATGTAATAAAACGTGGAAGGCCATGATGCTTTCATACATTATTCAAGAATAACTTTGCCATGTCTATGGTGGAACATTTCTATACATGGAATCAATTCCACTTCTTTAGATAGTTGATCAATGACTGTAAGGATAGTGTTATAGCCATGGGAATTGGGTAAACCCATAATGAAGTCAGCTGTGATGTGTTCCCATGGGGTATTGGGAATAGGGAGTGGTTGAAGGAGCCCTGATGGGGCCATGTTAGATTCCTTAAATCTCTGACATGTGTCACATCTAGTGATGTAATTCTTCACAAATGTAGCCATTCCTGGCCAAAAGTAGTTGCACTGCAACAAATCTAAAGTCTTTTTGTAACCAGAATATCCAGCCACATGGAAATCATGGTGTTTCTCAATGATTTCCATCTTGAAAATAGCACTATTTGGGACATAAAGACACCCTAAGTTGTTGTAAAGACATCCATCTCATTCTTCACAGATGGTATGCTTCTTAGCAAGTTTCTGAATTTCTGACTCATCTAGTAAACATGTGGCATTAAAGATTTTTTGTTTTAATATTGACTCATCATCTGTGATCACAATTGTAGATTGGATCTTGTCCAGGGAGATAATGACTGTTATGATTTATCTTTTCTTTCTTCATTGTCCTCTTCACTACTATCATTTATGATTACTTCTCACTTATCGGACTACATACCATGCTGTTCAAGCCCCACTCAGTACTTACCCTTCATTTCCACATTCTTCTGATAGAACCTTCCTTGATGATGTCATTCAACTGACTCATCATTTCCATTACATTCTATTAACTTCTATGGTTACCAATCATCAGTTTGGCTCATCTATATAAACACTAGATATCCAGTGATGTAATCTTAGCTTGACCTCCTTGGATTCCCTTTGGAACTCCCTTGGAATATTATATCTTTCATTGCTTCCATGTTGTCCGCTCTTTAAGTCCTAGCCCTACTTTTAAGTGGGCTCTTGTCCTTGAAACCTTAAAACCCTTGACCCACAATTATTCAAGTTGTGTCCACCTTGACAAAGCTACCATTTGAGTAGCCTTCACAGGAGGAACCTTTGAACCTTTGAAAGACCAAGGCTGCACTTGTTCTTACCCAGGCCAAGCGTAACAAAAGGTCAAGCTCTCTTGTCCAAGGCTACTACTACCACAAGCCTTTACCATTTCCTACTGACCCTCCTTGAACTCTTGTTTGTGGTGCTCCCACAATGAGACCCCCTCTGAAATCTCTCACTTGGAAAGAGAAGAGGAACTCTCTAACAATGATGATTTTGGGATATCCTCCATAGAGAAACAAGATCAAACACTTGAACTCTCCCACCAACTCTCTTCTGGGCTTGACCTCCCTCACAAACCTACCCCACCTTCACCAACCCCCACCTCCTCTTGACCAGTCTTTCCTCTTTCCTCTCCTTCTCGACCTCCTGCACCTCCATCCTTTGTACCCTTTGCTTCCACCTTCCCCTCAATGTCCACCTCTCAAAAACCCATTGAACTCTGCATCGGAGCCCCCAAACCCTTTGATGGCTCTCTCACAAAAGCCACCTGATGGCTTGATGCCATCTGCATGTACCTTCTCATTAATGAAGAGGTTTACAACTCTGAGGTGAAGAAAGTTGCCTTCACTCTCTCTTACATGACCAAGGGGCCAGCTGTCATCTGGGCCTCTACTTTCCAACAAAATGCCTTTTCTGGAACCATTGCCTCCTTAGGAACCTTTGCTAATTTTATCACAAAGTTTGAAGAATCCTTCCAACAGAAGAATGAAACCTCCAACTCCATCACCTGGCTTTCCACCCATTGGCTCTCCAAAGAGTCAAACAAGTCCCTCTCCCCCTCCCTCACACTCTACATCTCCAAATTCAGAAACCATGTCACTAAAGCCAAGATCATGGACCAGAATGTCCTCATTGGCTACTTCTCTGCTGGCATTTCCCAACCCCTCATGAAGCATATCATGACCATGGACACTATCCCTACCAAGGTTGAGGATTGGTATGCCAAAGCAGTGTATTTCCAAATCCAGTGGGAATGTGCTGAGGAGATTTCCAAGAGAAACATGAAACCTGCTAAATAGATCTACCATTCCTTCTCCACCCTGACCAAACCTTGCAACTCCAATACTATGGACATTGATGTAATCAAAGTTTCCAAACTCACTCCTAATGAACAAAAATGCTGCATTGAAAAGGGGCTCTGTTTTTGGTGCAGACTCACCAGACACCTCAGCACCGCCTGCCCCACCTTCTCCTCAAAATCCACTGAAAAGAAGGTCCAACACATTGCCAAGGAAGAAAAGAAGAAGGAAGGCAAAGAAGATCTTTCAAAGTTAGAGGATATTGACAATGATGATGATTGAAACAACCCTCAAAGGCCTATAACCCTAGGTTGCACTTGGAACACTTAGACTGGGAAAGATGAAGAAACGAACTACTGAGTGGTTCC
>QFEF01002009.1:0-35211 GCA_003316035.1 Neoboletus subvelutipes
CGAGCGCTGCACGGCCCCAATCAAGGGTCTCGTGCGCGGCGTGATCAACTGGCCCGTCGACAAAGACAACAAGTTTTTCATTTTCGGGCCGGATGAAGCCCTCCCGAACGCCGTTCCGGATGAGGTCACGGAGTGGGTTGTAATACCCGAAGACGTTGATGATGATGACGGCTGTTGTGATGCATTCAAAAAGAGGGCGATTACGCGGGATTGAGCAAGGGGGCGAGAGAAGGGATAATTAAGGCACGCCTTACGTTTGTTATGGATGTTAAGTTGGTTCCATGTGACGACCTCGAGGATCTGGACCAATGGAAGATGTTCCGTTAGCGTGAGGCTGTACAGGCGCCACCGAGCGCATACCTCCTCAAAAGTGCCGAACCCACCAGGCAGGCCGATAAAGGCCCCTGCACGTTTTGCCATTTCAATTTTACGCTCATGCATAGAGTTGACGACGATCTATGGTGGGTCAACGCCGAAATATGTTAGCGAATGCTGTGTTTGTTGACGCGAGCACAGCACGGCCTGGTCTGCACGTGTAGCGGGCAAAAATACTCACAGTTTCCACCTAAAGTACGCGACAGGACGGTGAAAGACCGGTCAGCATGCTGGGGGGTGCCTATCTATTGTCCCTGGGTCCGATGTTCCCGGGATACGTACCTGGCCTCTCTGCTTCTCGTCCAGGAGTTCAGCTATCGCATTGAATTTTAGTTGGCCGTTGCCTTTATCCTTCTCGCCGCCGGCAGCGAGGATCGCGTAAGGGATGACTCCTGTGACTTTACCGCCCTCGGAGTTGGCGACGGCACCAGAGACGACGCCCATGATGCCGCTGTTGCCACCTCCATATACGAGGGGTCGGTTTGCCTCAACGAGCGCATGCGCTACGGCTGTGTGGGAAAAGGAAATGAAGGGATGAGAGGAATGCATATCAAGCGAGCGATCGCGGACTTACAGAGCGCGGCCTGCTGGAAAGCCTTTTGATGGCCAAAGGAAGCAGCACAGTATACTGCCACTGCTCGTGAGTTGGAGGGTGCAACCATGGTTAGTTCGGACTGTTGTTTGAGAACCGGAGAAGCAGGGGAGAGAGATAGGGGGAGAGAGAGAAGGAGTTGGGGGTGCCGGGGAGGTTGGAAGGAAGGGGTGATTGGGCCGTTTCTCGGGGAGTTGAGACGGTATTTAAACGTACAAGAGGACGCGAGGCTGAGGGGCTGCGGTGAGAGTGGGGATCGGGTCAATGCGGCGGGGCGAACTTGAAGCTACAACGAGGCAGATCGCGTGACGTGAGAGTGTCTCGGCTGACGACGGATCTTTCGTTCTCTTCCCCCCAGTCGACCTCAGCTGCTGCCAGCGTGCAGTTCGAGATTGTCACTCCGCCGTCGGTGACTTCATGCCCGATAAGTTCGTCCGAGTATTGAATACGAGCGATGTATGACCTCAGTCGTATAGCTAGGGGGAACAAACTCTTACACACTATCTGTTGGTAAAAGTGCCGTCTTCGTCAGAGGCTATGGATGTATTTGCAGGTCAATGATTGCTGTCTAGGGATGGGCCTAGGCCTCAGTCTGTTTGCCAGCAAAGCGAAACGCTTTCTGGCGACATTAGAGGACCCTGGAAACAGTGAATCAGCGCCACTGAGACACGATGCGCACTGAAGCTAGAGCCAGCTTGCAGCGGCAGTCATGCATCGTCCAATCGGCGCATCCTCGGGCCCCTCCAGAAGGCCGCTTGGTTAATCTTTTCACATGCGGAAAGTGCGACTGGAGCAGGAAGAAACATGTGGCAACTCTATCCTTTCCCTTTCGGTTCGATCCGTACGGATCTGCCCCCGTCGTTGCATGTCGTCGCAGACGCACTCTGACTCCTCGCGTCGTCCGGGTATCGGGCAGCTTGGTGAACACCGTCACGTGGAGTGCGCGTGACCACAGGAGGACAAGAAACACCTAACTCGGCTCGACCCACAGCCTCTTAATGTGCTACTCAGATGAACCGTCCTTCTCAATCCGTCGGCGCAGCCCCAGAAATTCTACTCATGTGCTCGAGGAGGACAGACGTGGGAGTACCCGTCACCCCCGGCGTGTTTCGGGCTGATGGGACATGGTTCTCGTATTGTATCGATGATGTACTCCTCATCACTGTGATCCTTCGCATGCCATCTAGAGTTGAGTTCCGACACCATCACATGTCCAGGACCAGCACAGCAGTAACCGGGATCACCCTACTAATCCATCCGTTTCCCCGCCTTTCAAACTCGTGAATCCACCACAATAGATCCACGATCACCGACCGTCTGACAGATCGAGCCAATCAGACCAGTCAAGGCACGCGATTGGGTAACAGCTGGTATTCGCATCACCACCCCTCCTCCCCTCCCCTTCTCCCTCTAAAATTGCATTCCATGAATAAAGGAACAACACCTGCGTCAATGGGATCCTCATAATAATCCATCAACACCCATCCCCTGATCCGCGGGCCTGCGTCAGTGCACGCGGCCAACCGTGCATCATCGGCTTTCGATAGAGTACAAGTACATCCCAGAGGATCATCATCAAACGAGTTACGTCGGCGATTGGCGTTGTTGGAGCTCAGCTGGCCCAACAACCATTTTCCGACTCGATCGTTCACGCCCTCAAACCCCAGACCCCACTTCGGCCAGCCGAATCCACGGGCTATTACGGGAGGTAATGCGAAGGGTATGGAAGCAGCCGACATGAAAGAGATCGAAAGCGTCAGAACCGGTGAATCAGGAAGCGGGGCGAGAATTTCCGTAGACAGCGTGACCTTTTCGGCTATGGAGAAAAAGGACGGGATGCCATACCTAGGTGAGTGACAGACATACCATGGGTAGCATTCCTGGGTTCGGGGAGACGGACAACACGCGAACTTACCAGTCTTGAATTCGGACCAGGGTCCCGTTGCATTCCCACTGAAAACCTTCCTTTACGCTGTCCGGCCAAAGAGGTGGGTGGATCCCATTGACACCGTTCTCCCAGTAATCGCCACCAAACCGACTGAACATGACAGCTTTGCCCCGGACTTCTCCGAGATTCGGTATTCGGTTTTCGATGAACCACATTTGCAGTCCGCCAGGGGACGTAACGATTTCTTCAAGGACTAGTTTCGGAAACAATCTTGTGTCGGAATCTTCTTGCTTGATGGAGACTACAAGCGTCTCACTTGCTGTTTTAGGTGATGTGAGAAAATTATGTATTGTGACGAGCATATCTGCGAATGGGGTAGCTTCAGGGAATATTCCATGGTAGGCGATGAGTCGACCATCTACGATGGAGAGCCGAATGTCAACCACGCGAATCCCTGCATGTAACTGGATACCCAAGGGTTTATGCTGGCATTGCGAAATGGGCCAGCCGTAAAACGCCATTGTTTCGTGTGTGCCTGTGTCGGCGGGGATCAGCGAAGCTATCCCAGACACAACGGGCGGGACTGACCCGGAAGCATCAGCGACGAAAGGGGTGCCGAATCTGGAATGCCTGCAAGGAAGCACGAGGTATCTCTGTACGGGAACATAACCAATGCGTGGTGTTTGCGGGATATCTGTTTAAGCACGCAAGTTAGCATAACCCTGGGTAGTTTCAGTGCGTGAGGCTGCACACCCGATTGCGATATAGTACGATCCAGGACAAGTCACCTTGGACGCTAACCCGTTCCCACTTTCTCCCGGGTGCCAGAGTAAGTTTGATTGCGACCGAACTTGCACCCTCAATGATGTCGATGAGTTCTTTGGAACTGGCATCCTGGGAGCGTTTGGAGAAGAATAGGGATGTGCATTTGGGAGAGAACTGGGCGCTTTCGGAGAAGGGGGGGACTAGAAGGATGTGCTCGTTTCTCGAATCCCTGCCAAACTGGCAAAGGATGCTGTCATGGGTCTGATTCGAGATCGTGAAACGCATCAGAGGAAAAAGTTATCAGTGACGAAGACACCTCTTGCTGGTTTTCCGGCGACGTGGCGCCGGGCGTGAGCACGGTCAACGTTCCCAGTCCCACAGTATGGCGTCACAGGTGTGCTTTTATTCACACAGCGTTTCATGTGGTGCGCACCGCGTTTGGGTGTTGTATACACCAAGTCATCATTGTTCTCGTTTCGCTCGTGCTAGCCAAAACTTCCTGACCACGTTACACACACAGTTCAGTGACAAAACAATATTTTGCACGCTTTGCACCACTGCCATGCTCTAGTACCTGCATATAAGTATACATATAACAGCAAAGGCTTTCAAGCTATAGGAATCACAAGTGTAAGTCTGATAAGATGATCACAAAGCTTGTCAACGAAATGGCCATACGATATGCTTGATGCCCCTCCTTCGGTTGGGATCCATCATATTCGCCGAGGTAAACTAAACCCACGGGCTGATTAAAACCGTTGCGAGTCCTAGATGACAGTGAGCACGACTCACGTGATGTTACTTTCGCGTATTCCCCCGTCCCTTACACTCATCAACTGCTCAGCCATGTCACAGCTTCTTTCACAGAGTCAGCCTCAAGAAACCGTTCCGGTATCTCGTACGGCACAATGCTGAGCCTCTCTGACCACATCACCGTGCATTTAGGTCCTCACCGCATCCGTCCGCGATGTAAGGTTCTTTGCCGCCCTCTTAAAGGGTATCAACTTTTCCAACGTGAGTCCTTCCTGTCCGATTAACGAGCGTCTCGAATACCACCGTGAATTCCAATTCGGATCCCTGCAACTGCCCATTGGACCAGCGTGCATCCGTCACCCTTACCGCGGACATCATCACGGGCATGATTGTCACCGTGGAAGAAGCACATTGTTTGCTTGGTGCGTGCTTCGGACAGCCAGCCTCCCTGCTGCTTCGCAGCCTCCTCCATCCGCCTTATTCATTTTTCATATCTCCAATTGATGCGCCGTCACTCGATCCCTACAGCAACGTCCTACATTTATCGAGATCACTTTGACGAATGGAGTTATTCGCCCCACCACTCTCGCCCCGAAAACTCGCAGCCCGTGCAGCAGACACCTGATCGTGATCCTGACTTGACAACATTTGAGATACCGCTTACCACGCTCATCGAGTGCCTTGGCATCTTCGGCACAGCAAATTTGTCTTCCCATTCGAGTGCCCCGAAACCAAAGAAATGGCGCAGGGAGGGCGATGTATCTGACGAAGAGCGCGGGGATGCCAAAGGAAAAGGTCGAGGTGCCCCATCTAGCAACCGACAGCAAGCCAATGCACCACACGGACTCGAGCACTTTTTTGGGGGAGGGAATGAAAAGAGGACCAGCATGCGGCTTTCGTATGCAGGGCCTGGCCACCCATTGACGTTATTACTGTGAGCGCCTTGCCTCGCCCTTCATTCTTTCACATTATCTTCCTGTGGATGAGGCAATGACGAATCCAAAAACTCTCTGTCCACGTCATCAGCGCCGAGGATTCCTCAGGGCCCACGACGACATGCGAAATCACGACGTTCGACCCAGAGCCCAATATAGAACTTCCCTTTGACGGCGATCAAACGCAAGTGTTTCGATATCTCGCGTGCGCGCTGCGTGACTGATGGCACGGATATACCTTTTCCCTTCCCTTCCTTCTTTGCCCATTTACTTTGATTTGGTAATCGAGATAGTGTGTTGAAGATCATATTCAAGGTCAGCATCTGCCATCATGGTGGTTTAGCGCGCGCGCTTCCGGCCTGAAGGCATTACACTGATTCATAATTAAAATGAAAATTTGGTTGACCTACCGCATGCATATTTGCACACAGTCCTCATCGTGGCTTCGAGACGCATTATCCGAACTCGACCCTTCCTGTGACAAAATCACTTTCATTGGCAATCCCGTTGCGGACGTTGCGAGAAGTGCTGGTCAACGAGGGGGAAGTGCTGAGGGAACGGCAAGCGCCTCAAAGCCTCCTCTCTTTCGCATCAAAGCGTCAGGAGATTTCGGGAGCACCGAGGTGTGTGACTCTTATCATGTCTTGCATCATCTATTCCTCCTATTTTGTGACGATGGAAGAGAAGAGTGGTATTAATTCTGACGTTGGGCTTTATAGATGGATTATTCGGACGATAGGGAGGTATTAGAGACCTTCGAATGTTCGCGGCCAGTATCAATTAGGTAAAACATCTTAGCTTCACAGAGTGTTTATTCTCATTCGAACGATACTGGTCGATTCACATAGTTATCGCTTCACGCATATTTCGCACACCATCCGCGCGCTTCAAAGCTCAACAAAGACATCGTTGCGGATTGAAGCAGAAGGATTACTTAGTTTGCAGTTTCTAGTCCCTGTGCCAAAAGCCAGGGGAGGTGGAACGTCGGATTCGTTCATAGAGTTTAGGGTGCGTACGGCGGGTACTTCGGCGAATGTACTCTCTCACACGTGCCCTCCCAGTGTATGGCATTGGACGATGAAGTTGCATGACCAAGGACCATCGCAGTGATGTCTCCGAGAGAGGTGATCTTAGCTTACCAAGGACTCTGGCTCGGTAGACAGTGGATAATGCAGGAAACTCTAAGGTATGTATAAAAAGCGACTGAAGAATAGCAAGCAGATCAGAACAAGCCATCGAAGTATGCCGTTGTGCTATCTTTGGAGGGGTGTTGGATGGGTGCAGTTGACAGGGGTACTTTGCGAGCAGGTGGAACGTAGTCAGCGATG
Organism: Neoboletus subvelutipes; assembly: GCA_003316035.1. Taxonomy (NCBI): domain Eukaryota; kingdom Fungi; phylum Basidiomycota; class Agaricomycetes; order Boletales; family Boletaceae; genus Neoboletus; species Neoboletus subvelutipes. Next base: position 6,637 of record QFEF01002009.1, read on the forward strand.
ATCGAGTCAAAGGAGGCTGGTGTTGATGGCGCTGCGGAGGCGAATGAGTACGTGTCTTTGACTTTGGAGGAAAGTGACCTGCCATGCGGTGCTGGCTTTAACTTGGCTGCAAGCCCCGATACAATCAGCTGGCGGATAGCATCGCCGTCCAAAGGCTGAAAGCACATGGTTTCTAAGTAGATTTTCGAAGTAATTGAGCGAGACTTACCTTGGGAGGTGGCTCTGTCTTTGTGAGTGCTGCTATCTCCTTCTGCTGGGGCTTGTAGGTACCAAGGGGATTTGAAGCCCTCCCAAGGTATGCAAGAACATCTCCTTTGGTCAACATGCCTCGAACACCGGTTCCCTTGATGATCTCTGCATTGGTGACACCACCTTCGATAAGCAAGCGGACGACGGATGGCATCAAATGCTTGGAATGTGTCGGATGATGGGAGTGTGTCTTTGGCCCTTGGACAGGTTCAGGTATCGGGGACGGAGGTGGTGATGAGGGAGGGGAAGCAGCAGAGGTCTCGAGTTTTTGAGCGGACGCTGATTTAGGCTCATCCTTCGGTGCTTCGAGGTTGGATATGTCGTCACCTTCCTCTGCGAGTAGCGCAATAACTCTGCCGACAGACACGTTTTTAGTGCCATCTGGGGCCTGGGTGGGTGTAAGAGTATGTGAGAGCGCGGCTACGTCCCATTCAACAAACGTACCAGGATCTTGCCCAGAACACCGTCTTCCTGTGCCTCTACGTCGATTGTCGCCTTGTCCGTTTCCTGAGACGGGTAAGTGGAGTGAGCCGGGCGTACACGGCTTGACCACGCACGATTTCGAGCAAGACCTCGCCAGCGGAGAAGGATTCTCCCTCCTTTTTTTTCCAGAGAGTTATTCCGCCCTCTGTCATCGTGGGTGACATGGCCGGCATCTCAAGGTTGGTAATGGCACGGCGGACGGTGGTTTGGTGCAGGCCTTTACGTGTCGCCAGCGTGTGAGCGCGGCGGTGGGGAAAGAAAGTGAATGGGTAGACATACATCTGCGGGGGATCGACCGGACGACGTGGGCAGCGGTGCGAAACGACATTGCGTGGTGAGGAGCAGCCTGCAATGCCCGTTGCATTTCTTGTCAACCGTATCGTGCAGAGGTTAGCGACCCCCCCTTCTTTGCCGAGTAACCCTGCTTAACGACCCCCCTACTGTAGCGAGTCGACCCCCCACCACAGTCCAATACCTACCATCCACTGTGCTCGCATCGTCCCACTGAAAAGGCCAGCCAACAGACGCAGACGAGCGCGTCGCGAGCGACATTGAAGACAAGCCATCCAAATCTGACATTCGCTCGCTTTCGGTCTCGCTCTTTACACCCCAGCGAGGACCGTCCAAACGACACGCGACCGCTCGATCACGCAGTAGCATGTCCGCAGTTTTGGCAGAGTCGCTGGTAGCAGAACGCGTGGTGCAGCTCGAGTGAGCCTTATCGTTCGTCGTCCACCTCGTGCTTTCCACTCACGTTTTACATAGTGCAATCGTACAGCGGAGAAATACGCTTCTTCGAGAGATGTACCACATGATCCAACAGAAACACAACGTCGGTTTTCTCCTCACACTAGGTGATGAATCGGATTACGGGAACGACGATGTGGACGAGGGGTTGAGACAGTTTATGGACAGGTTCGATCTTAGCAAGAAGTGAGCGTCGCCCTTTCCGCCGTCCCATTTGTCCATCAATAGCCGTTGGTATCGTGTGTCGGGATGCACTATGCTGACTTTTATCTTGGCAGCCCGGAATCAGGTTTGATATCCAATCTATCCGACAGCGAGCTTTCCGTGCCGTTTTGTTCCGAAGAAGTCACAGAGGAAGTGGAGGAACCAGCTGCGCCTGATCTTGATTCTCCGATGTCTGAGCCGCCTGCATCACCTACACGTGCCAAATCACCTGCGCAGAAGGAAGAGGATGAGGAGGCTGAGATTAATGACGTCGTGGAGGTTGCTACAGAAGTCGAGCTCCCTACGTCCCATCGATCCACACCGTCCCTCCAGCAACCCAGAGAGGCACAAGAGAAGGAGGAAGAGGAAGAGGAGGAAAAGGAGGAGGAGGAGGAGGAAGAACAGACGTTATCCCCCGACCCCCGCACCAGCGTACCTCCACCGCCTCGTTCACCATCTCGTCCTGTATCGATCTCTTCTCATCATACTCCCGCAGTATCACGACACACATCACGACACACTTCGCGCTTCCGGTCTCCGCCCGTACCATCGCAACCCCCTGAGCGTGTCAGCGTTGAGCCCATCACCGAGACGGTGGAGATGGACACCTCGGAACCTATGGAAGACATTCATGAAGAGTCACCCCAGCTGGTGCTCCCATCTTCTTCACCCGTATTTCCACAGACAACGGAGATCCACGTCCAGAGCGAGGACACCACTGATGATGTCGTGGCTGCGGCCGCCCCCTCGCCTTCGCCCGTTCCCGAGGAACCCCCGCGTCCGATGGTAATCCACACCGCCGTCGATGTCACATCCTTCCAACCGTCTCTCCTCATACCTACGCCAACATCACCCGCCCCTGCACTGCCTGATTTTAGCTTTGAAGAAACCGACAGTGAAACCTTCGAAGAACCTTCACAAGCGACTCTGTCGACGGAGATTCAACATCATCACTTCAACCCCGCCTATAACCTCCCACCCCTCAAAGCACTTCCCAATGATTATTTCCGCAAGAGTAAATCGTCGAAACAGAAAAAGAAAGATAAAGACAAGACGGACACTAAAGGCGGTAAGGAAGAGTGGGCACCGCTTGGATTCGCTAAGTGGGGTGCGATCATCCGTGCAAACCCGATTTATAAAAAGGTGTCGAGGGCGAGCAAGTGTTTGAGCACAAAAGATTGGAGTGTATGCGTATTTCCTCTCCTTTTATTGTGCGTTGAACGCCTGTGGCTTTGTGCAGGTCGCAATTACAGAGTTGAGGCTTATGCGCACGCTGGAGCGCGTTGAATCGCTCGAGAATGTAGCAAAGTGGAGTTATAGGCAGCCAAAAAAGCAGCGAAATTTGGGAGGGCTGACGAAGACGCATTGGGATTATCTGTTGGATGAGATGGTACGCATCCTTATTTGTCTCTCTTACATTTGCCATTTTCCGTTTTCGTGGGCCTCTATTGTCCTCGATATAGAACAAATGACGGGGCTCATACTGACGACAGAAATGGATGCGTGTCGATTTCCGGGAAGAGCGCAAATGGAAATACGTTCTTGCCTTTAACATCTCCACTACCGTTCTCGAATGGCACGATGCCGAGACTCGCGAAGAACGCATTAAGCTAGGCATTTGTATGCACTGGAAGCGACCGCGTACGACCGATGCCGCCTCGCAGCAACAGCGACAACAGCAAGACATGGAAGTGGAGAACGAGGGAGTTGCCTGCGAACAGGGTGATAAAGAAAACGCGTACAGTGATCAGGAATCTGGGGATGACGACGACGAGGGGGAAGTGGAACAAAGGGACATCGTTGACGCGTTGGAGGCAAGGAATGCTCTTGAGGAGGCGTTGGAGGGGAGCGGGACGAGATCGGGGTCGGGTGAGTCAGAGGAGAGTAGTCGGAGGCAGAGTATGGGCCCTGATGGTGTTCTGAGGCCGAAAGTGGAGGACGTGGAGGATTCGTCCGCGTTGGGGAATGTGAGTGGTGCATGGCAGAGGGATGTTGATGCGATGGACGTTGATGGCGTTCGACCTGGCGAGGTTGAGGTGGATAAAGTTGCAGATAGTGATGGTGGGAGGATGCAGACGACGAAGACAGAGGTGGTTGATCTCGCGGGGCTCAAAGCAGATTCGAGCGATCCAGTCCTGGGTTCGCAGTCAGGCTCAGAATCCCAAAGCAACACCCAACCCATACCCAGCTCGAGCAAGTCGGTGGCGAAGTCGAACATGTATGCACCATTGAGAGAGCGGATCGCATACTCCGACGACAGCAAACTCTTCGTGGACAATGACGACCTCGATCTCATTAAAGCACTTTCGGATCTCACTACCGAAGATTCTTCACCGCGCGCTCTCGATCTCGAGTCTGCACACACTCTTGATCTCTCTGACCTCTTCCCCGACCTCCAACCACTCAGTATACCTGATGTTGCACCTTCCGAGCCGAAGAAAAGGCCCGACAAGAAATCGGAGCGGGATGACAATAGACGCATTGACGACGCTGGGTACACGAAGATAGCACCCATGGGCAAGTTTATGCTGTGTAAGCCCACGTTACTCAGCCCTTTGCAACCCGTGAGGCGGTGGAAGAGCGGGAAGTGGCTTCCTCCAGAGGAGCCTGCTGTCTCCGAGGTTGAGAGTTTATCGAATAAGATTATCGACGAGCACCTTTCTGGTGAGTACGAACTTTAATGACGGAGTATGAGCAACGCGGATTTCGTCCCACTTATTCCTTTTTTCGTTCGAAGAACTCTTCGACGGCGTTAAACCACAGACCATCGGAGGGATCGTTGTCCCGCACCCTCCAAAAGACAATAAAAAACGGCTCGACCACGCATGGAACCCTTCAGAAGATGCCCTCCTTAAATCTTTAGTCGAGAGGTACCCTTCCAATTGGACCCTAGTCACTGATTCTTTCAATTCCGCACGTGTGACGATCTCAATTGACAAGCGGACGCCTTGGGAGTGTTTTGAGCGCTGGAACCTCCAGTTTGGAGGCAAGCCGAGTGGTGTCCCTGGCAATGCGGACGTGTCTCCGGGGGATGGGACGCCGCCCCCTGCTACGCCTTCTACGTCCCCGCAACAAGTCCAGATGACGACGAGAGGGGTGAAGCGCCTCGCGAACATCAATACCGCACAGGGCCAGGTCGGTGGGGCAGGTCCGACGGGTGTGACTATCACCTCGGACACGATAAAGCGACGAAGACATTCGCTTATGTATGAGACAATACGAAAGACTGCAAAGAAAAGGGAGGCTGCGCAGAAGGCTGCGAGCAGTGCGTTACTTTTTGTAGTGACTGTCTGCGGATCGTTACTAAGGGACTTGCAGTGAACCAGAGGAAGCCTCCAAATATCCATGACACACATGGCCAGTATAGTAAGATGCCGAAGCTCACTCCTGTCGAGCTTAGCCGGATGAAGGCAGAAAAAGAGTCGAGGGATCACCAAGAGATGTTGATGACGCGACGGAGGCACGAGGAGCTTGCTAGACAGCAACTATTGCGTGCACAGGTTTTCCGTTTCTCGCCTTTGATATGGTTGCATCGTTTACTCACTGATATCATGTGCAGCAAACACCAGTCACGGCAACTGCCTCTCCCCAACAACAACAACAGCAACAACAACAACAACCGCAACAGCAGCAACCGCAGCCACAACAACCGCAACCACAGCAACAGCAGACAGGTAACGGGGCTTCTCGATCAGCTACACAACCTTCCCAACCTGTTCCACAAATCCGTGCCCAATCCGCGGTCCCTCAAGTCAACATCTCCCAGCAACAACGAATACCGACTCCGATGGCTGCTGCTGCTGCCTCGCGCATATCGCCGCAGCAGATGCTTCAGGTCCAGGCCGCGCAAGCGCGCGCGAATGCTATCACGGCTGTCGCCCAGTCGCAGGCGCAAGTACATGCTCAACTGCAAGCTCAGGCACAGGCTCAAGCGCAAGGTACGCCGCAGACCGCCCTCAGTAGTCTACCTACTGGTGCGCACCTCTCGCCACCATACCATTCCCGGGCAGCGACGTCCTCGCCCGGCATCAGTGCCGTACAACAAGCTTCTCCTCCTCGGACTGTTGTTACTCCTTCGAACGCTGCCTCTCCGCGCCCACAGTCTACTCAGCCCCAACCGCCGATGCCATCCCCGCAGATCCCCGGGAACACGATGCCCCGCCCAACAAGCAGCATTGCAGCGCATTATCTACCAGTGGTACCTCCTGGCGCACATTTCACGCAGGAACAGATGGACCAGGCGTTGAGGATTTCGTCACTCATGCAGGTGAGGTTTCCCGTGTGTGGGTTAATGGGCCAAGTGATTTTTACTGACACACGGGCTTGGTTTGGGCCTGGCATAGCGGACGACGATGACGCAGGCACAGCAAGGGGGACAGTACCCTTCACAGAGCTAGCTGTACATGTTGTTGGTGGGCTATTGGATGTATTTTCATGTTGATATTTCTTCTTCAACTTATTTCACGCATTTCGTCTTCTCTCACTAATCATCAAGTGTGAGATCGCTGACCATGTGATGGCCCGGTAGATGACATTCCGAGCATTCACTCGGACATTACATGTTCACTTCTCCACAGGTCATCCTTGCCTGTTTGTGAAGTTTGACCCCGATAGGTGATGTGAAAGCCTCGTTGATACTGATTTCAGTGAAGACTGCTGGTTGTGGTTGAGGCCAGCCGCCTGATGACGAACTCGCTGCATGACCCTCAGCCGTCAGCATCGTCCAGTGGGCTGACACCTAGTCCAAACCCCAATTTCTGGCACATATAAGGCCAGCTCACCGTAACTTGTCCTTAGTTCCTTCTCTTGTTCCTTCCTGCATCTGCTCTCTTCTCTGTGCTTGTTTCTCCTATTGCTATCTTCTTGCTTTACCAATGGCTACCTCTCGCAAGGACGCTATGCTGTCGAGCGCTGTCACGTTCGCATGCGCCATGTGCCACTGTGTTGGTCTCCTCCAGATGCCATCACCCTACCTGCCAGGCGCCAAGTCCATGACCTTGATCGACATGCACGGCGCTTCGTCCCCTCCCAGCGTCGCTGCCTTCAGTTCAGACGGTGACTGGAACGACGTGACCAAGCGCCACGATGCTCCGACGTTTGGCATGGTGCCACTGAAAACCGGATTCGTCCTGTTGTACCAGTTGGTCACTGCACTTGTCGTTCAGGCCACCGTCATTACGTCGGATGTCGTCTCACTCAAGGATCGCATCACCGCAGTCGAAGGCGCGCAAACACCCACGTTGGTCCATGGCCGGGAAACCGAAGCGCTCACGCGACAAGTCAACGAGCTGTGCGAACGAGTAGCATCTCAGGAAGATCGCATTGCCGGTCTAGAGCTTTCGCAGTGTGCGGAGACGGACTCGTGCAAGAAGACGATTCAGGAACTCACCACCAAGCTCGATAACATGAGGGTCGAAGACGACAAGAAGGGTTCCGAGGATGCCCTCGAGAGCCTCTGCCAGTCTTTCAAGAACTTCCAGCAGTCGATGGAATGCCAGGCGGCGAGGATCACTGGGGTCAAGGCCGACACCACCCGCAAGATCGCTCTCCTCCAGTCGGAGTTAGCGGGCGTTCAGGCAGAGCTTGCTGCGGTCAAGACGGTAGCCGTGCCTGTGAACGCCTCGTCTGCCAGCCAGACTGCGAAGGAATCTCGGAAGGCGCAGATCCTTGCGAGTGTCACTCAGCGGATAGAGGATGCAGAGATGGCAGAAGGTAGTCAGTTTCCTTGCTGCAGTTCATTCGAGACGTGATCGTTGGCTAAGTGACGTCTGCGTTCAAAAATAGACAATTTGTGTCCTCTGCTCCCCGTCGTCACACAAAGCTCAGCATGCGTTACAGTCTTTCAAGATACGCCCGCAGCTTCGACTTCATCCGGTCGTTCATCAATCACTCTTCCAAACTATAGTATGTGCCGCAGCTGCCTCGATTACTGCCTTGCCCGATTTGACACTACATGCCGTAGGAATAGCCGAAGAAACGACGGTCAAGTACCTCGAGATTACCAAGGAGCGTTTTACCACTGCCCACACCAATGTAGCTCAGCCTGGTGCTGGCAATATACCCGCGATACCCATGATACCCATACCCACGATACCCATGGAACGCCTGATACCCGTGAAAGGCAGTGGTAAAGAGAACAAGCCATGCAACAGCTCGACGACGACGCTCCAATATACCAAGCCGTCCCAGCCTGGTGCTGGACGGTCCTCGGACGTCAGCGACAAGCCCCCTACGGCGAGTCCAAAGAAGGCCCAGCCTGGCGCTGTATTACCTTCAACGATCTCCGCGTTGTCGAAGCCTCGCAGGTCGATGCTACCCGCACCGCGGAAATCACATCTCCCTAGTCTTGCTAAGCATGCTGCTGTTATTGATGGTGATTCATCCGACGGTGCGCCAATTGGTGATCACGCTGTTGTGGCTGATGCTTACATGTTTCCCGTTGCTTGATAGAAGTCAAGACAGCTGGCCGTCTACCCGGGGGGTCTGAGACCCAGACGGAACAGCCGAAGACTGTCGAGGTTGTTCCCATCGCTATACCCCGACCTCCTTTGAAATTTGCGTGTGAGTAATTAGGTGTCCATCTTGTTGGCCTTTGTCTGACAGATGCTAGTATCGACACCAGCTGAAAAGGAATCCCCCGCCGTGCTGCCTGCATCGTGTTCCCTAGCGGCACTGGATGCGGCACTGAAAGCGATGCAGGTGGACGGCGGCGACCTCTTGACGCTGGTGTCGGCGCCAAATTACTCGAATGCTGACCTGAGTTTCTCAGCAATAACTCCCATCCCTATGAGTGCGTTGTTTGTTCCTCACTCGGTATACTCCACGCGCTAACAACACCTTGTGGTTTCAGAAACGAAACGACACGACAATTATGAAAGCATTTATGTTCCCTCCAAGCAAATGAGTGCGGATGTCAAACCCCCAAGAAGTCCTCTGAAATCCACACGTGAGTGATTCCGCATTCTTGTCCTGCTCGTGCTGACAAGCGCCGCTAGTGGCGACACTGGCTCAGAAAGAGGTCTCATTACCCGCATCATCATCGCTGGCGACTCTTGATGCGGCGTTACAACTGTTACAGGGCGAAGGCGACATTTTGACGCTCATGCAGGGACCCGACTATCCTAGTGTGGATTTGAGTTTCTCGGCGATGACTCCCATTCTTATGAGTATGTCGATATTTGCTTCTGCTGTTTTCCACGCACTGACGATGCCATTATAGAGGCGAGACCTCATTGCAAGCGCGACAGCATCTACGTGTCCCCCAAGAAGACCTCGACTGTCAAGCCCTCGCGAAGACTGTAGGCCAAATTTCCAGTCGCTTGGGTAGATCCTCACAATGCGTCCTCTTGCTTCGACGGACGCCACTTTGGGCCGTCCGAAGGGCTGACGTAGCCTTGCGCCATCGATTTCGTCACGCCGTTTGCACTTATGACCTATGCCTATCTTTCATTCATGTTCATCCTTTTGCATGCCTTCCTTTCTGCAACGGGGTAAGGTGCCTCTGGACAGTTTTATTATGATAGCGCCGTGCATTGGACTGTTAGTGATACACAATCCCGATACAGGTCGGGATCATCGGCGGCGGACACTACCATATGATAATTATTAGTCACGGACTACAGTACTATGTACTAGTTACTAGTTAGTGGTAGCTAGTAGTAGTGTGAATAAATTGAATCTCCGGTTAGCGGAGTTTCAAACCAAACGGGCTCCCCGAAGTTTGGAGAGGGACTTTGATTGAGCGTTTCCAGGCTGGTGCTTCGCTCCGGCCTACGTGTTTTACCCTTCGACAACGCGCTCCTTATCCAAAACGGCGTCGACTGGTGGAAGCGTCAATCGACGCCCGGAGTCTTCAGCCAGGTCGTCGGCGATGGATAATCCTCCAAACGCCAACATACACACCATCGTAAAGGCTCAAATTGTCTTCCTTCTCTCGACACTCACGGAGGACAATTTTGAGAGGAACCAGCTCGAAATACGTTCGGTATGCCTTCACTCTTCACTCCCAATTTTCTGCTCGAATCCTCATCCTGTCGTGCGACACAGCTCTCGGAGCAGCACGGTCTCGACACCTACCTCCACTTCATCCGTCGTCTCATCGTCCATTCCCAAGGCCGTCTCGCCTTGGCTGCCCCACCTTCTGCGTTTGACACCTCTACCGCCTTGACTTTCCGTCTGCTTGTTCAGGAAACTCAGCGTCTCGCTCGTGACCCTTTTCTCGCAGACCGATTCCGGGACGGCATAGACAAGGGCGAAGGGGACGCCTTCAGGCATTTTGATCTCCTCCGATTTGTAGATCGTGTTTCTCTCAGGCCGCTTGAGAGACTCGTTTTGGCTTCATCCATTGTCGCCGGTTCTACTCGCAAGGAGATGGCTACCCAGGCTGCCGCCCTTATCCGTGTCGACTTTGAGAACGCCGTCCTTTCTCTCTGCCAACACCCCTCTTTCGACCATGCCGATCTCTCCCCTCAGCAAATTGCAAAACTCATGTCAAACTTATTGTCCGACTCCAATTCGGAAACCCCCGTGTTGGATGCCACCCAGCGACAGGCCCTCATCGCGGCTGTACAAGCCAAGTATGGACCGGAAATAGTTGCTCCTATCTTGCAGCGCATCTTCCCCACATTGAGGTATGCCGCGCAATGCATGCTCTTCATCTCGCTACACGTGACTAATTTGGCTCACTTACGCAGCCTGCCCCCTGGTGCATCCCTTGTCCAGACTCTGATTCAACTCGGCCCGGAGATTACTAGCGATGCAGATACAGTCCGCGCGCTCCTTCTTCGGTTTGGGATCTCTGATGCCAATCCCCCACGGGATGCCCAAGTTGTCGAGATCATATCAAGCTTGGCGCGGCTGGCTGCGGAGGGTACGACTCTGTGTGACGTGGGGGCGTTGGTGAGGGCTTTGGGTAGTTTCGTAAGTTGTAAAGGGAGCGTGGCACCCGTAGTTGTTGACACGTTTTGCAGCATGTCAACCTTAACTGGGCCAACGTCATCAAAGCATTTGACTGGCCTGATCGTCACGGAGTCGATACGGCCACGCTAAAGTTGTTGATCGCCATCCTCCTCAATTGTCCACGGGATGCCGATCCGCATGCGGTGACTGGGTTCTGGGGAATGTGGAAGAATTCGTTATACCAACTGAAACTTCTCGATGCCCTCTTATCCTTGCCCGCAGACACTTTTAATTTTGTGTCCTTACCAGGTCACAGGATTGTCACTGTAGAGGACGTGGCAGCTGCGAGTCCTACCATCAAGTCATTAGCCGCCAACGTTCAGGGGCACACATGGAACTCTCTCGATCTTTTCAAGGTTCTGGTTCGGCTTGCAGATTCGGACAATGCCGACATCCGGAATTGCGTACGTGATATGTTGGACAAGGCATTGAAGATAAGTGCCGAGCTGGTTCATATGGGTCTACTTCAGGTTCCGGTATGTCATTGAAGGGATTTATTTCAACGTTGTTTAACACCTATCATAGGATCAGAACTGGGGTGACATTCGCCTCGAATATTCTCGCAAGCTGTTGGCTATGTTTCTGGCAGGTCACCCGAACCATCAGCTTGTCTTCATGCGGTTGTGGCAAATCGACCCCGCGTATCTTCTCGGCGCTTTCCGTGATTTCTATGACGAGAGCCCTCTCAACATTACTCGAATTTTGGATGTTGCACAAGACCTCAAGGTGGGGACCTACGATCTTCTTACGTCCAGGTTCCCGTCTAACTTGCCGTAGATCCTTGAAAATCTCTTGGACTCGCGACCCTTTACCTTCGCTCTTGACGTCGCTGCACTGGCTTCTCGCCGAGAGTACTTGAACCTAGACAAGTGGCTTGCTGACAATGTCACTGCCCACAGTGCCGAGTTCCTTCGCTCCATGATCCACTTTTTAGAAATCAAGATGGAGAGCGAAAAAGTCTCGAGAATGTCTGATCCTGCAGTAGACGGTCGTACTATGCCTCTTAACCCTCAAAGTATCGCCATTTTCCTCCGTACCCTTCGAAACAAGTCCGTGCCTTTTTCTGTATTTGAATTTCGCTAACGTGACTCTGTCACATAGCTCCGCCAAAATGCCCCGCGAGGACATAGACTATTGCCTCGAAGTTCGCAACGCTTGTCTACAGATTCACCCACGCCTCATGAACCTCATCCCCGGCACCGACACCGAACCCGGTTTTGCTGTCGTCAACTACTCGGCCGAGATCGAGGCTGAAGTTGACGCTATTTACAAGGAAATGTATGACGAACAAACGAGCATTGATGAAGTTATTGGCCTTCTTCAACGCAGCAAAGCTTCATCGGACCCTAGAGATCACGAAATCTTCTCCTGCATGCTCCATTTCCTATTCGACGAATACAAATTCTTCCAATTCTGCTACCCCGCCCGCGAACTCGCTATGACTGCTTACCTCTTTGGCTCAATCATCCAACACGAATTAGTCGATCTCATTCCATTCGGGATAGCGCTTCGCTACGTCGTCGATGCCTTGAGCTGCCCTCCCGAGACGAACTTGTTCACGTTTGGATTGCAAGCTTTGGCCCGGTTTGAGAGTCGTCTTACGGAATGGCAGCCACTCTGTCAGGCGTTGTTGGGTATTCCGCATTTGATGGAAACTCGTCCGGACCTTGCGGCTACTATTCACCGGGCAATTGCTACTGGAGTAGATGGGTCGAATGGAGACATGAGGGCTCACACAGCTGATCCAACTCCGGTGTTCACGGCCATTCAGCCAGACAAGATGGACACCGAAATCGCCAAGCCGGCCGAGGAATTATCCGACAAGGTTCTCTTCATTGTAAACAACCTTGCACCCAGCAACTTCGACGCGAAACTTACGGAGATGAAGGACCACTTTGATGATACTTATGCGAGGTGGTTTGCCAACTATTTGGTTGACCAGCGGATCAGCGCGGAGCCCAACAACCACCAACTTTATCTTCGTTTCTTGGACGCCCTCGAGAAGCCAAAATTGGGCAAGCTCATTCTTCAGGAGACATTCATTAAGTCTGCCGCGATGCTCAACAGCGAAAAAACGATGCAGGTCACGTCTGAGCGGGCAATTTTGAAGAACCTCGGCTCTTGGCTTGGGACCATCACCCTCGCGAGGGACAAGCCTATCCGTCACAAAAATCTCTCCTTCAAAGATCTCCTCGTTGAGGGTTATGAAAGTGGACGGTTGATTGTTGCTATTCCATTTGTGTGCAAGACTCTTGAACCTTGTGCCAAATCCAAGGTGTTCAAGTCCCCGAACCCATGGCTCATTGCCGTCGTCTCACTTCTTGCGGAGCTCTACCACTTTGCCGATCTCAAGCTGAACTTGAAGTTTGAGATTGAGGTGTTGTGCAAAGGGCTTGACATTGATCTTGACACGGTCGAAGCGACTATGATTCTCAGGAACCGGCCGACGGCCGATGCTTCGGTCCCCGCACCTGGTCTTCCCGACTATGTCAGTGATATAGAATCGTTGCCGATGAACGGGTTCGAGGGTAGGGGGATCCAGGGCGAAGGTCAAGTTATGTCGCTTGGCTCCGCCGCCCCTACGGAGACTCAGAGGGCGATTGGTGCGCATATTGAGTCGATTTTGGCCGGACTGGCCTCCAGTGTCATCATCAGCCCCCAACTTGCGCCGTTGCACGCCAATCACTCATTCAAGAGGGCTGTACAGTTGGCCGTCGATCGCTCGGTTCGCGAGGTATGTGTGGTCGTTGTTGAGGTGGAAGTTTTTCATGCCAACTATGGTCTTTCCTAGATCATCGTGCCTGTTGTCGAGCGTTCGGTCACGATCGCAGGCATTTCTACCCGAGAGCTCGTCACGAAGGACTTTGCTATGGAATCCAGCGAGGATAAGCTACGCAAGGCTGGTCATCTGATGGCCCAGAAGCTCGCTGGAAGCCTTGCGCTGGTGACCTGCAAGGAACCTCTCAAAAGCAATCTCGGTGGACACCTTCGTACTGCCCTTGTTGACCATGGTTTCAGCGAACAAGTGATTTCCGAGCAGGTGCTTTCCATCCTTGTAGCCGACAATGTGGAGGTCGCTTGTTCTGCGATCGAAAAAGCTGCGATGGAACGCGCAGTGGCGGATGTCGATGAAGGGTTTGCGACCTCCTATGAAGTTCGCCGAAGGCACAGAGAGCTTCGCAGTGGTCAAGCGTTTTGGGATCCCGCTGCTCCTCCTAGCAACTTCTCGGTGGCTCTCCCTGATCCGTTGCGTATCAAGGCTACGGGTCTGCAGCCACATCAAATTGCTGTGTATGAAGATTTTTGTAAGTACTATGTCGACCCTGCTATCATGTTATTGACGTGGAATCACAGCTCTTGACCCCAAGCGGCGGGTCCCTACCATGAGTCGGCCTGGCTCGGCGGTGGCATATTCGCGTGGAGATCATCTTCCTCCCACCGTTTATGCTGGCTCTCCTACGCCAGAGCAGGGCATGAGTGCTTTAAGCCATCCAGAGGCGATGGAACGGTTCACGGTTTGTCCGGTTACTGCCAGTGCTGGGTTCCATACTAACTCAAGGTTTCAGATCACTGTCAGAGACCTAGAGAGCCTTGTTGTTCAGCTGCCCATTGCTTCTCTATCGGCACTGCCTTCAAACCACGACATTCGCCACTTGGTCCGTCAAGTACTCTATATCGCTGCTCAGTCGGTAGATCACCACCGCACCCCGTTGCTTATCTCTCAGAAGATTGTGCAATTGCTGTACAAGACATCGTCTCAGCTAGGCAGGGAGATTTATGTTGCACTCCTGAATCAACTATGCCATTCGTTCGAGGAAGTCGCCAAGGAGGCCATCACATGGCTTTTATACGCCGAGGATGAGGTTTGTACTTCGTTATATTTTACGTGTCCTCGTACTAACGTAACGTAGCGCAAGCTCAACATTCCAGTGACTGTCACTCTTCTCCGCAGTGGACTCGTGAACACTTCGCTGCAGGACCAGCAGTTGGCCAAGAGTTTGTTCCAGGATCCTCGTCCGACTCTGCAGACTTTTGCGGCTGGCCTCGTTCGAGAGTGCTTATCGAGCGACCCGCCTGTCGCATCCCAAAACCAGTTGACATATACGATTGAGGTCTTGGGACAGCTCGTCCAAGCTGGAAAGGCTAATGAAGAGTAGGTGTATTGCGTTATCTGCTAACAACATGGTCTTATGTGCTTCGAATAGTGTCCAACGCCTGTTAGACGACCTTCGTGGCGTCGTGAGACGGCCGAGTAACGCTGTCGTTCCCGATCCAGTTGTCATCAGGCAGCCTTCGGTCAAACCTGAGACTGAGCAGCTCAGGGAGAAACTCTTTTCCTGGTTCCAGCAATGGGTCACTATCTTCCAGCGTTCGCACTCCCCAGAGAAGGCTTTTGTCCCTTACATCACTCAGCTGACCAAGCAAGGTATCCTTAAGGTCGAGGACGTCTCTTCGTTCTTTTTCCGTGTCTGCGCCGATTCCAGTGTCAACAGCTACCTCAAATGTGTCGCTGCTGGAGAGTTCGATTACGCTTTCCAGGCTCTGGATGCGATGTCACGCTTGATTGTCTACATCATCAAGTACCACGGGGATGCTTCTGGTGTCAACAATGACCAGGCAAAAGTGCATTACCTCACAAAAATCTTGTCGATCTTCGTCCTCGTCTTGGCCAACGTGCATGAAGACCAAGGGGTTATGTTCCAGCAGAAGCCATTCTTCAGATTCTTCTCCAGTCTTATCAATGACCTGCATGCAATGGAGGCAAACCTCGGATCCGCATATTTCCAGCTGTTGACCGCCATCAGGTACGCTCGATCCAAAGAAGGAGAGTTAGTATCGCTCATTACGATTTTGCAGTGACACCTTCAGTTCATTACAACCCACCTACTTCCCTGGTTTCGCGTTTTCGTGGCTGAGTCTGATTTCCCACAGGCATTTCATGCCCAAGTTGCTCTTGTCCGAGAATCGAGAGGGCTGGTCCGCGTTCCACAAGCTCCTCTTGTCTCTCTTCAAGTTTTTGGCACCCTTCCTCAAGGAAGGAGACCTCCAACTTGCCGCTCGCGACCTCTACAGAGGCACACTCCGCCTGCTTCTCGTCCTCCTTCACGACTTCCCCGAATTCCTCAGCGAATACTACTTCAGTCTTTGCGACGTCATCCCTCCCCGCTGCATCCAACTCCGTAACATCATTATTAGCGCATTCCCTATCTCCATTGTCCTCCCTGACCCCCACTTGCGCAACATCAAATTCGACTCGATCCCCGAAATGGGTCCCATTCCACCCATCCTGTCCGACTTTGCTTCGGGCGTTAAAAATGCTGATCTCAGAAACGGTCTGGATCAGTACCTCCTAAATCGGGGCACTCCCACTTTCTTGGCTTCACTCAAAGATCGCTTGAAGTTATCCGTGGTCCCGGAAGGTACCACTGAAACTTACAACCTCTCCCTCATCAACTCTTTGGTAATGTATATCGGTGTATCGTCGGTCGCGCAGGCGAAGGCGCGCAGCGGGTCGTCCGTCTTCGTCTCAAGTGACCCAGGCGTTGTTGCTTTACAGTACCTAGCTACTAATTTAGATGTTGAAGGTAAGGGTATTCATCTATTCGCTTTTTGACCATGTGTTCATGTGCAACCTTAGGACAACACCACCTCCTGAGCTCCATGGTGCTCCACCTGCGATATCCCAACGCCCATACCCACTGGTTCTCCTCTCTCTTGCTCCACCTCTTCGTTGAAGTCAAAGATGATTGCTTCCGTGAGGTGATGACTCGGGTTCTCTTGGAGCGTTTTATCGTCCACCGTCCCCACCCATGGGGAGCGCTGGTCACGTTTATTGAGCTTCTTAGAAACCAGAAATATGAATTCTGGAGTAAGGAGTTCATTCGTGTTGCCCCCGAAGTCACCATGCTTCTCGAGAGTGTGAGTCGTTTTGTGTCTGATTCCATTCGGGGTCGCTGATGTCTTGGCCAGGTCGCGAGGTCCATCTATCAATCCTAGACTCGCTTTGTCTTTTGTCGCTGCTATCTGTCGCACATATCTGTTTCTCTTTGGGTTCTCTTCTCTTCGGCTCCTTTCTTTTCACTCTTCTTCCTTCTTGTCCCGTCTCTTCCTCTACGCGCAACTCACTGTATTGTAACAAGTTTCCACCCATTCAAGTGTTGAACAAGGTGTAACACGTGAACTTTGATTATATCGAGCATGCTTTCTCCGCATGTACGCTTCCCCAGTACACGGTCCGTGGTGTTTACTATTTCTGCGTTGCTTATAACACTCCGTTCCCTCGTGATTATTCAACGCCCTGCTTCTCGATTGTTTATATAAGACCACGTCCTCTTCGCGCCTCCCAGAAATTTATCTTGTCACGATCCTTACCGTACGATGTACAGACGAATACTATCTATGTACTTATGGCGTCGTATGGGCGTCGTATTGCTAATCAAGCCATGACATCCGTTCGTTCCAGATCCAGTTATTATGTTGATCTTGCCCATTGAAGGGTATCCAGCCGTAGACGCTGACCGTACAGAAAAGCATCAGTTATTTGCCCCTCCCTCGTTCCAAAAAGATGGGTGAAGGGAAAAGCAAAAGCAAAAGAAACGTACCCTGCACCTTGCACGCCTGCGGCACCGATCGTGTCCGCACGACCGTCAACGACGAGCCAGTCAGGTGAGAGCACGCCAGTACGGATGGGGAAGAGCCGGATGGCGCGTTCGAGGCCGGATATGTCTGTCGATTGGAGGAAGAGCGCGACGCTTTGGTCATCGTAGGGGTGTCGTTGGCAAAATAGGATCGCTGACCGGCGAGTCGGGTCGAGAGGTGCGAGAAGCGGCACATGGTCATCGGTAACGTCAGGATATAGATGTGGCTACTCGGCAAGAAAAAAAACTCACCCGAAGATGGCCGATCGAAGCGTGTCGCACCGAGTCGCCACGCCCCGTCGACGTACGCCCAGGTTCCCCCCGCGCGTTCGAGCCAGTGTCGAACAAGGGGTGTCTCGGCGCACCCGATGACGACCAGGTTTCCCTGGTGGATACCGATTGGCGCGTGTGTCGTCTCGACCTCGGAGACGCTGACGATCTGGGCGTCGAGTGCGTGGAACAAGTGGAGGGCGTGTGCGATGCGGAGGGCTGCTGAGAGTTCTGAGGAGGGCGTGAGAGATGGGACGAGCAACGTGAGTGGGGCGTTTGTGGAGAGAATGGACTGGAGGCGCTGGGGCGGCGCGCGGAAGTGGTGTGTTGTGGTCGCCAACGGGTCGGTACATGGAAGGATCTGTGGACGGGTTGTACAGCTCAAAACAAGCAGGGTTCAAAGTTCCATACCTTCCAAGAAGACTTGTGGTGAGAGCCTGCGGTGTTGGAGTCCCTCACGAACCACATCGTGTTATCTGAGTCACCGAGGTCGACTGGAATATCGTCGCCATCGATCGCAAGTATTGTCGTGTTCTTGATGTCATCGCAGGTAACAGCCCACATGTCCGAGTCGAGCGAGAATACTGAGACATTCGTCGTCCGTATCGACACGTGTCCATCGGGGCTCGTCGTCACTCGGAGCCGACCCAACCTAGACATCCTCGTCAACGGAAACCGTCGGCATAACGCGCATATGGGGCACTCACAATCCGGGGGTCGTTAGTGCATGGATCTGCCATCCATTCAGCGATCCACTCTCAGTCGGGACTGCAACTGTGAGGGTGAAGCTGGTTATCTTGTGTTCCTGGTTCGTGAGTGCATGGATGGGTGGTGCTTCCCTAACCGAGCGCGAAGATGACGAAGAAAAGTATACTCGATTTAGAAACGCCTGTACGCGCTCATTGAACAAGATATCAAAGTACCAATGAGGCCGTCCGGGATCTTCGTGGTACCTGTCCATGAATGAAACGGTGTCAGAAAAAGAAACCTCTCGCAACGGAGCTAACGCGAGAGTCATAGGGTGGATGCACGCACGTCACATCAGCGTTGGGATCCCAGGTCTTTAATATTCCAACTTGTTCACGTGTGTGCCATGGCGGGACGTTGTCGTCCGCGCCTCTGCAAGCGATGGACACCGTCAGTTGGTCTAGCCCACTCGGAAATTCGAAGATGAATTAAACGCGACACAAGCGTCCCATGTCCCACTCTCCCCTTCTGAGCATTCAAACGACTCACCCATGCAAGGCTAACACAGGCTTTCCAACCAAGTTCCCCAAAAACAAATCATTGTCGTCTGGTGTGAGTGAACTATCGAGGACAGCACGCAACGCCGGATCGACAAAGTGTGCAAAATGACTCATACACCACGGGACGTAGGCTTGTGATTTGATGTATCCAGCCGCCGGAACGACTAGAGTATGGACAAGACGCAAGGCAGGATTCAGTATGGACCCTTCGAGGGGGGAGAGAGAGAACTCACCGGCGGATACACGATCGGGCCATCTACTCGCCATGTACCATGTGCCTTGTCCGCCATTCGAGTGGCCCATAAGGATGACGCGCGTATCGGTATCGAAACTCCACTTGGCCCATCTTCCAGACCCAGAGCTGGATAGAATGCGCGAGAGGGCAGAGACAGCTGCGAATGCATCGGCCGCTGATGGGCCGTGCCAATCGAGTCCCTACCAACAGAGAGACAGCGATGAGTAAAAGTTGGATGAAGAATGCAGACAAAAGCAGGTGCAAGCTCACCCAAGCGGTCCGTCCCTGCGGCATTACGACCCATGCATACGTTTGTTGGAGAAGCGAGTCAGCCCAGAACGATTGGGTGACGATGTCTGCACCAGCGCCATCTTGGATCCGTCAGACAAGCATTCAAACCACACGCGTACATCATGGAATCGAGTTAAGCCTCAGACTTACGAAGCGCAAGAATCGGCTCGTTGCCTCTGCACTTGCTGGTGTCAACCTTGTCGTATTCTCCCAGGACAGTCTGGGAGTCGCCGAAGGCCTCCTTCGGGGGTTTCACTAAGAACACAGTGGGCATCGACTTTGCAAAGAAATACGAAGCTTGGATAGGAACGTGCTTCTCTTGCGTCCAAAGTGGAACATGAGTCAGTGGGAGAGTGGTTCGGAAGCCGAATGTGTTTTGGATGACAGATCGTGTATTATTGCGCGCGTAAGGTAGAGTCTGTTCAGTATTTGGTTGGCACAAGGACGTGAGGGGCATGCATGTAAGTTCGACGTCCAACTGCTTGACTTCCTCTGGTATTCTTTCGCGCGGAGATATACATAACCGGAGGGGTATAATACGGGTTTGGGTTGGCGCGATGCGTATAGGCACCTCATCGAGGAGTGCAACGGACAATGAGGGTGGACGATGGGTCGAGCTAGGAACAAGGCGCGCATGGACGACCGACCAGTACCCTTGTCCTTCCTCGGTCCGGCGTCCGAAATCGAGACACTGAACCCCGACACCGATTGCGTCTCCGAACGGCGTGCCATCGACGATGTGAGGGATTATCGACTGTGCGAAGACGTGCTGGAGTGGTGCGTCCTCAATGGAGAGTTGGCTCCCGCCTGTTTCTCGCGAAGGCGTCGGGAAGAGTGGGAATTGAAGAGAGACGGAGAAATTAATCGTTAAGATTGGATGCGGGGAAGAGTATGCAGATGGGTCGCCAAAAAGGCGTATCTACATAGAAGGTCGACCGAATCGTTGAAAAGGTTACCCTTGTGGAAGACAGACATGACAAGGATTGACACACCTCATAAGGAGCGCATATAATCACCTCATACCTCGTCCCCTCATTCCTTGCGGGCGACACGGGTAACCTAACCAACTGCTCAGGAGCCCTCTCCAACGAGTAGATATTCCCGTAATGCCACTCTGGGACGTGCGTCTTTCTTTCCGGAGAATCGTGTGGGGGAAGAATTGTAAAAAAGGCCCCCTGGAGGAGTTCTGTGTGGAGTAGGGGTTCCGAAGCGTCTCCACTGATGTCGGACGGGGGGTGGACAGACAGCCAGCCCCGCAACACGTTCAAGTGTTGAAGACCCGCCCAACCTTCTGTTGCACGTATCTGATCCCAGGGAACGGATGGGTGGGATACGTGAATGGTGCCATGGGGATCCGCTGTTGTCTGTGACCAGGAGGTGTAGGCAGAGTGCGTGAGCGATGTGGGGTAGTGTATGGTAGTCGAGATCGGCGAAGAGACTGAGTCGAAGAGATGAGGACTGAGTGAGGCTGGAGAAGGAACGGACTCACGATCGAGGGGGTATGCTGGAGAAAGAAAGTGCTGTTCGCGAGCATGGACTGGGAATGGACCGAGCACCTGGATCGTAGATGGATCAAGTCAACGACGATCAGCACAAGCAAGAGACAGCGCACAAGCCAAACGCTATCGAGCTCAACGCGCCAGCCCCGCATCATCGTAGTACTAACAATCGATCGATCCGTTGTATGATTGAGTAAAACAAGACAACATACAGCCACGAGAAACGAATGTCCACTGTGACAAGAATCATACATCCACCCACTCCAATCTGCTCATTTCTTCCCGGAAGACCTGAGGATACGTTGAAATGTGCTACAACCAACCACCGAATCAAAGGTTCGACATACTTCTTGATGCCGCCACCAGGCGCGCCACCTGTTAAGCAAATCGATACTCAATGATGCGGGAGCACAGCGATGAGATATATACATACCTTTGGTAGCTGTGTGTTTCCATTGCCGATCGGTTACCGAACAATCCCAAGACAGGTGTCGTTCACGGCGGTGAGGGTGAGTGGGTCAAGCCATCTCCGCAACCAGGTTATCCGTACCTTTATCCTTTGCAGCCTTCAGAGCAGCCTCCTCAGCCTTCTTCTTATCCTTGAAGGCCTTGTCATCCTCATCCTCATCCTTTTTCTCTTTCTTGGCAGCCTACAGCACGAGTCAGACTGGGATGAGAGGAGGTAGAGTTCGACCGACCTTTAAAGGCTTCAACTTTCCACCCTGTCGCGACATCTGGACGTTCAAGCTGCACCTCGTCTTCAGTCTACGCGCAACCCGAGACCCAGTTTGGCACGAAATTCTCTAGACAACAATGTTCTCCCGTTATGGAAGTTTCAGGAAAAAAAAAGCCTAGATGTTCAACTCAAAGGACTCCTCGGCCCGGTGCGGGAACTTGTGCGGAGTAGGCCAGTACATATGACCCATCCGAACAGACACTGGCAAGAGTTATGACCCCAGCAAGTTTCATGCACATGCGTCTCTCAACCCGCGTCCACACGGGCAGACTGCCCTTTCCGTCAGGCCGTCTCCAGGTCAGACACCACATGAACTCTCGTCCTAGACTACCCTGTCAATACTCAACACTAGGCTAGGCTCGAAGTGAACCAAGGGGTCAATGTCGATGAATAACTATACTGAAGCTGAGGAGAAAGAGAGGTACAGCGTATGGACGACTACTTATACCTCTAAGGAAGTATTCTAACTCAGCTAGAAAGTCAGCTATGACGTCAAAGGAATGTGATGGAATATCGTAGAAGATTCTATATGACGTATGTGCTTAGTGATCGTGATGTCATGTATGACGTAGTGGTGACGTAGTGGTCTAGAATGTGATAATGTGAAGAGGGAAAATAGAGTTCTGACATTACCTCCCTTTCAAGGACTGTTCTCCGGGACAGTCTTAGGAATACGATTAATGGAATCGCGGAAGAAAAGGAAGTCGGGAGTGCGAAAGATATTAGTGGTAATAGGAGGGAGAGGAAGTTTGCGACAAGTAGGACATTCGCAAGGTTTGTCGGGGGGTAAGTCATTGAGTTCGGGATATGAAGGGGGAGAGTCGCCAACATAGCGAAGACGAAGACGAGGTTGAGGATGAGGAGCTGCGGGATGTCGACGATGGAAGTCCTTAATGGCATCTGGAGCGTTGGTTAGTTCAGAGGCCTTCTTCCATTCGTTTTCTTCACGAGGGAATCCTTTCCAATGGACGAGGTATTCGATTGTTCCTCGTCGTTCTCGCGAATCTACGATGTCTTCAATCTCGTGTTCTTTGCCTTGTGGTAGCACTACAGGAGGAGGAGGAGGAGGATGTTTCTGTGATGCGAACTCGCCTTTTTTATAGGGGTGGAGGAGGCACTCGTTGAAGATGGGATGAATTCCACGCCACTTCGGATCGAGTTTGAGTTTGTACGCAGAAGCTCCTACTTTCTTCACAACTTTGAATGGACCATAACGTTTATCGTCAAGTTTCTTTGATGGTCATTCAGAACGAATGTTAGTGGCTTCTAATAGGACGAGATCGCCAGGTGAGTATTCTTGAGGTGGGCGAGCTGTACGATCGTAGAAGCGCTTCATGTCGTTCGCTGCGTGTTCCAACGCCTGTTTCACTAGAGCGTGGGAAGCTTTCATCTCCGTTATGAACTGCATAGCTTCTTCGTTTTGATTCCGGGGTTGAATGTTCTGTGTTGGGAATACACGGGGGGTTTGTCCGGAATTTAGGAGGAATGGTGAAGTCTTTGTCGAAGAAGAAACGCGGTTGTTGTGGGAGAATTCGGCTAGAGGAAGCCATTCGACCCAATCAGTTTGATGATGGTTGACGTAAATACGAAGATACTGTTCTATCATCGCATTGAATCGTTTGGTTTGTCCATCGGTCTGAGGGTGATAGGCAGTGGAGGGATTTCCTTGAATATGGAGAAGTTCGAGGAAGTCTGTCATAAACGACGAAACGAATTGTGGACCTCTGTCGGATATGATTTTCCTAGGAGTTCCGTGGAGTTTGAAGACGTGGTCGCGATATATTTTGGCGACACCGGATGCCGTAATTGTCGACGATACTGGGAAGAGGTGAATCATTTTTGAAAAGGTATCGACGATTGTGAGGATGGCATCTTTCCCATTAGAGACTGGGAGGGGACCGATAATGTCGATGGAAATGATATCCCAGGGGCATTCGGCAATCTCATTCGGGTGTAATTGTGTCTTCTTTCTTTTGGTTTTCGTCTTTTGGCAGGTGTCACATCCTTCAACATATTTCTGGACGTCTTTGCGGAGTGTTGGCCAGAAGTAGTGCGTTTTGATGAGGTCGATAGTTCTTCTCGTTCCAGGATGTCCTGCGAGTGGATGATTGTGGTGACTGACGATAATCTCTTCGCGTAATTTCGTATCTTGTGGAACGTAAAGTTGTTGACCCCAATGTATGATTCCATTGACGGTTTTCCATGGAATCTTTTCTTTTCGTACGCCTTCTTTGGCGAATTTCTCCGCTCTATCCTGTAAGGAATGAATCCGACTTTCGAACGATGTCTGGCGCACAGCAGCCGGCAAATCATCAGCGAAAAGTTCGGGGGAAAGTATTGTTATCGCTTGGTTATCCTTCACCTCCCTTTCAAAGTCTGGCCTCCGGGACAGAGGGTCCGCAGGGTTAGTTTTGCCAGAACGATGCACGAGAGAGAAGTGATATTCCTGTAGCAATTGGTGCCAACGAGCTTGACGACAGGAAAGGTCTTGTGGACGCTTAAAGAATTCGAGATTTTTGTGGTCTGTGAGGATCTCGAAAGGAACATGAGCGTCGAGGAGATAATGACGCCATTCTTTGAGGGCGAAGATGATAGTGGCAAGTTCGAGATCAGCAGCGTGATAGTTACGTTCTGCATCATTAAGGGATCTCGAAATATAGGCGACAGGGTGCCAGCGATCATCCTTCTTTTGCGTCAAGATTGCACCGATTCCAATACCAGAACCATCGGTTTCAATACGGAACGGGGCAAAGTCGTCGGGCATTGCCAGGGCAGGAGCGGTGGTTATCGCGGTTTTTAGATTCTCGAAAGCTTGTTGACAATCAGATGACCAGATAAAGTCGTTCTTTTCTGATGTCAATTGATTGAGTGGTCGTGCGATTTTCGAGAAATCTTTGACGAAACGGCGATAGAAGTTAAGAAATCCGAGGAAGCTTCGGACTTCTTTTCGTGACGATGGTACGGGCCAGTCGGTCACGCCTTTGATCTTAGTCGGATCCATGCGAACAGATTGATGAGAGACGAGCAGTCCAAGATATTCGACTTCACTTTGTTCGAAATCACATTTCGTGTGTTTCAAATAGAGTTTGTTGTCGCGAAGTATTTGTAAGACTTGTCTTGTGACTTCTCGGTGTTCATCGAGGGTATCTGTGAAGATCATAATATCGTCCATATAAATGACCACTTTTCCTCAACTGATCAGGTCTCGGAATAGATGATTCATCATGGTTTGGAATGTCGCGGGGGAGTTCGTAAGTCCGAAGAACATGACGAGCGGTTCGAAGAGCCCTTTGTTGGTTCGAAAGGCTGCTTTCCATTCGTCTCCTTCTTTCATTCGGATATTGTTGTATCCCCAACGAATATCTAATTTTGTGAAGATTTTGGCTTTCTTCAACTTGTCGATCAATTCGGAGATCAACGGGAGAGGGTAACGATTTTTGACGGTGATCGCATTCAGCTTTCGATAGTCTTGTACTGGACATAGACGTCCGTCTTTCTTTTTAATAAAGAAGAAGGCTGAAGCGAAGGGGGATTTGGAGGGGCGGATACGTCCAGACGTCAGATTTTCGTCAAGGAAATTGTCGAGTTCTTTTTGTTTGTCGAGAGTAAGATTGTATGTTTTACAATCGACGGTGTGTTCTCCTGGGATTAGTTCTACTGCGTGATCCCAAGGTCGTGATGGTGGTAACTCGTCGAAGTTTTCCTTGTCGAAGACATCTTTGTAATCGTGGTAGGCTTCGGGTACGACGTTTTCAAATGTTCGTTCGTATCGTTTGGCGTCAGCAGCAATGGCAAGGTCTTGTGCTACACCACGAACAGATTGATATGAGTCGACATCGAGTTTGAAGCAACGATCACCCTCCTCGAATGCACGAGTACACTCCGGGGACTCTTCGTCATCATCGTCTTCTATGGGGATCAGCTCAGGAACATGGTCACAAGAGAATGTAATGTCTTTTGTAGACCAGTCGATAGAAGGATTGTGAGCTTTGAGCCAATCGTAGCCCAAGAAGATCAAATGAGTACCGAGGTCAGTGACAGCGAGAGAGATTTTCTCGACATGATCACCGATAGTGAGTTCGGCAAGAATGAAAGAGCGGATAGCACCGCGAGAGTTAGGAGAACCGTCGGCGTTATAAACAGGAATAGGACGAGGAAGATCGTATGTCATGATTTGGTTTTGGTCGACGAAGGAAGCGTCAATGGTGGAACCAGTGCAACCAGAATCGATCAAAGCTTTAGTGATGAAAGATTTTCCATCGTCCGTGAGAAGGGAAACGTCAAGGTCGAGTGAGTTATGCGACGAAGACGAGGTTCTGCGGACAAAACGAGGTTTTTGTTGTAACTCTCGTAATGTCAGGTGTGCTTCTACCTGTGTCATGTCTTTGACCTGCTGTACTAGCTCGGTCGTCACTTCTGCTCACCTCGAGTCATGAACAAAAGATCGAAGATGGGACATCGCCCAACTTTCATCCTTTTCACGGCAAACTTTCTGGATCCACAATGTGGACCAAGGATCTACCGTGTTAGACCAAGTCTGTCTACCGGATCCCTTCGTGTCCCTCTTGATCGCTTGTTCGCCGGACCGAACAGAGGCTCCTTTGGGGATTTGGACTTTCGAGTCCGAGACACTACTGGGGGATCTTTCAACAAGCGGGGGGTGATCAGCCCTCAGCGCTCCCTTAGGTCTTTTCAGGATTTGAATTGTAGGCGTGGAGCGCTCAGCAGCTCGTTCTTCGATTCTTGGTTCTTGTGCAGTCACTTGTTCGTTACAGTTTTCAACGGAAAGTGGGGAGTATCGATTCGTAAACGTAGTACATGGAGGAGAAACTGTAGACGAATTGTTCAGGCTTGTAGATGACTGCTTATCTACTTGCCGTCGGGAAAATCCTTGTCCTTAACCTTAAGGAGTTCTTCCAGCTCCTCAACGGTCGAGTATTCTAACGTAACACCACGGAAGTCCATTTTTCTAATGGGGCGGGGACGAGGACGGAAATGGGTGGCGCAGGGCCATTTCTCACCACACTTGAAGCAAAGTCCTTCTGCGCGGGCCTTTCCGATGTCCATAGGGGCACCGGCACCGGCGAAGGTACCTGCTTGATTCGGATGGGGAGTAGCGACGGCGGGTAACGTGGATGAAGAGGTGGACGGTACCGAAGGTTTCCACTGTGGTCGGTAGGTAGAGGTCGTTGGTTGCGAACCTCTCTTGCGAGCCGCGATTTCCTTAAGAACTTGGTCAGCGCGGACGACGGCTTTCTCCCATTGGAAGAAGTCTTCTGTTTCGAGGAGCTCTGGCTTAGCTCGCTCGACGTATTCGACCACGTCGTTGTGGATGCCGCGTCGCATGATACCGATTAGTATCCTACCATGCATTCCGACATCGTATTCTGCTTCAATCACCAATTGTCGCATTTTGGTGATAAAGTCCTCTACCGTCTCCTTTCCTTGTTTCAAATTCAATAATTTTTTTTCGGCCTGTCGCCGAATAGCACGGGGTTGGAATACTGCGGTGAGGGATTTAATAAAGGTGTGGAAGGAGGCCTTATGAATGCCGTCTATGTGTTGCAGCGTCCACAAGTCGGCGAATCTTCCTGCCGCATTTTCTCCACGCATGAACGAGAGGACGATGAGTATTTTCTGCCGATCCGTCGGCTCTTGTTCGAATCCCCTCAGGTACAGGGACATCTGCCTCGACCACCCGATCCATTTGTTCTTGTTGCCGTCGAATATTTCTGGCTTGGCGACGATTGATTTCCCGAGTTTTCCAGAGGCACCACTGTTCGGAAGGTTCACAGTAGGAGCCGGGGGGTCGTGGATCGTCAAGGGGTTGTGGAGGTGAGTTGGGGCGCGAGGAGGAGTAGGAAGAGGTCTCGATGTCGAGTTCCTCGACGAGACGGAAGCGGGGGATATTGGGCGGCGGAGACTGCGAGGAATCTCGGGGGGTGGTCCCGCAGTCGCAGGGTTGCGTCGGTACCTCGAAGCCCAGTTCTCCTGTGCGTTGAAGTATTCCTGTGACTCCTCGAGGTCCTTCAGCACACGTTGTTGATACGACGTTGGAGTAGGCGCTATCGGGGATGCGGCGCGTGAAGAGGCCACTGATGGTGGGAGCAGGACGTCCCAAGGCGAGGGAGAGGGAGGAGGGAGTCCAGGTAGTGCTGCTTGAATATCCGCCAGGGATGGGAAATCGGGACCGGACGTAGTGGTCCTTCTTCCGGTGGTTGGGTACGGATGGCTCATCGTCACAGAGACAGATGGAAGATGTGGCGGGAGATAGAATTACGATAGAGGATGGTCTACTGGAAAGCGAGCTCTTGCTCTTCCCAGCAGCGGTAGCAGTATGTGAGGTAGTTGGCGAGGGCAGCACGACGCTCTTCACGAAGGCGGCGACGTTCTAGTCGGCGGAGCTCAGCTGAACGGCGCTCAGCAGCCTGGGCAGCGAGTCTCTGACGACGTTCAAGGGCACGAAGACGAAGTCGTCCTGTCATACGACACTTCGACAAGTCTGTAGGAAGATGGAGTCCCAGGGATCGAAATCACCGCGCAGGACGAGGGAAACAGCGACGAAGGTAAAGTACCAACGTTGAAGGCAATCTAGGGAAGGAAAGGCGATAAGTTCACCTAGAGGGTAGCGGTAAGGATAGCTTCAGTATAATGTCAATACTCAACACTAGGCTAGGCTCGAAGTGAACCAAGGGGTCAATGTCGATGAATAACTATACTGAAGCTGAGGAGAAAGAGAGGTACAGCGTATGGACGACTACTTATACCTCTAAGGAAGTATTCTAACTCAGCTAGAAAGTCAGCTATGACGTCAAAGGAATGTGATGGAATATCGTAGAAGATTCTATATGACGTATGTGCTTAGTGATCGTGATGTCATGTATGACGTAGTGGTGACATAGTGGTCTAGAATGTGATAATGTGAAGAGGGAAAATAGAGTTCTGACATACCCCAACACGAAGACGTGATCCATGTAAGCAGGTTTGTCGTAGGTACCCTCTTTACGTTTGGTACACT
>QFEF01002016.1:0-20239 GCA_003316035.1 Neoboletus subvelutipes
ACTCTCCTCCCCAATGCCATCCTCTCAAATGCCCTCTACCCCATTTTCCTTCTCCTATCCACCGACAAATGAGCAGAATACTTTTCCCCAAACCTCCACCCCACTGATTTCTCCAGATGAAATGGCCATCTCGGATGGGCAGCCATCGCCGCTGCCAAGGAGCTCGAGTCTGATGGATCTAGCTCCAACTCCTCAGGAGAACGAGCTGATGGAGAGACCATTGTCACTACCTCCCCCATATCTCCTGAACCCTCTCCCCAGTTCCCACGGATCAGGAGACAGCAGAATTTCCTTTCTCCACAGGATTACCCCATCTCCCCCACCTTAGTATACCCACCGAACCCACTCCCGGACACCTCCTTCCTGGCATACCAGAGGAGCCTTCAAATGAGTCTTCTCATGAGCCCCTTACCTGAGATCGTTCCCCTACCACCATGAATGGTCCTCACCGTCCCATATTTTGCCCCAGTAATGCCATGCTGGGAATGTTTTCCCCAAATGTACGGTTCGGAGAGGTCACTTGTTTCCAATGTCGGGAACCAGGACACATTCGCCCAAACTGCCCCCATTACCTCTGCCCCTTCTGCCATGTTGCCGCCCCCAGTCATTCCCAGTACCGTTGCCCTTCCGTCCATTGTGGAAAGTGTAACACCCTTGAACACAGAGCTTGGAACTGCACCAAAGATGACATCGATCCCTCTACCTGGGATCTCACCGACCACGACATCAACAAGGGGGATAGAGATAATTGATCCGGTGGCTCAAAGCTATGAAGGGGGTAATGTTACAAGTGTCCTAGGGGGGGATATTTTTCTCTCTCCCATGAGCTCACCCGATCTCTCCATATCCGCCCCCATACCAGATTCACTATGGGAAGACATCCTGCCTGACCTAGACATACCCCGGGAGGTATGGGACGACTTCTTCACCACCACGCTCTTCGAGAACTAGCTCCTTCTTGAACCAATTCCTATTTCTTACTGCAGACCTATTAATCTCCTAAGTCATATTCTTTCATATATGACTCGTGTTCATTCCATTGTGACTCATCATGACTCACTTCGGCCCCAGTTCATTTCATCTCTCCAGATTAGTCAAGCTGTGCCTGCAGTATTGCATTTCATATTATCGCAAGATGCATCTTTCTTCTTTCGGTATGTGATGTGTCTTTCCTTTTATATCTCACGCGATGCATCTCACGTCTTTCCTTATTTATCATACGCAATGCAACGCGTCATTACCTTTTATACTGTAGAGCGGAGATTCTATCGTTAGCTGGCCCTAAAGGGGCTTAGTATAAATAGCTAGAATCACTGCCCATGTAACTTTAACTTTGATCTACGCAATCTTACGTAGAATTCGAAGCCTTCACTGTCAGTGCCTGTGTCAGCGTTGTTGAAACTGGTGTTTCATATTGTCTAAATCTTGATCTTGATGCTTCTGTCAATCAGAGCTCGATCAAGTAACTGAGAACCTTCAGAGGAGGGTGTCTCCACTTTGTCACTGATCAGAGGATCAGCTTGTGACCCATNNAACCTCTGAAGAGGACCACAGGTATCCTTTGGTGGAAACAGTACTAGCAGGAGGGATCCCAATGCTATGGATGTTGATCATCTTATGATCACACCTGCAGAACAAGCCAAATGTCTTCACAAGAGGAGGTGCTTCATTTGTAAGCAAACTGGCTGTACAACTAGGAACCACCCTGGGTATGCTTCTTCTAGCAAGAAGACTCAGTTGAACAATATGGTGTTATAACCAGTGTAACAAATAATGTGTATGCAGAAGACTGAAGTCTTTGCTATGGGACAAGTCTACCTCTGTAGGCACGGGTGACCTTCTTGGTCTGCAAGTGGATCACCTGATCAGTGAGCAGTGTGCAACGGTTGTGGCAACCTCAGCTGGTATGCTGTTCACAAGGCAATGAGTGGGCTCCCTCCAGGCACACTAGGAGTAGTTGGCTATGGACTAGTCATGGGCAAGGCTAGTATCTGGGTGCAGCCTCTGGGCAATAGGCGGCGGTGATGGTGAGCGTTGGGCAATGGGTCACAAGCAGATCCTCTGATTAGTGACGAAAGTGGAGACACTCTCCTTTAAAGGTTCTCAGTTACTTGATTGAGCTTCTGATTGACAGAAGATCGAAATCAAGATTTAGACGTGATGAAACACCAGTTTCTTCGACGCTGGCACAGGCACTGACAGCGAAGGCTTCGAATTCTACATAAGATTGCATAGATCAAAGTTAGAGTTACATGGGCGGTGATTCTAGCTATTTATACTAAGCCCCTTTAGGGCCGGTTAATGATAGAATCTCCACTCTAAAGTATAAAAGGAAGTGACGCATCATGTCGTATAAGATATAAAAGGTTAATGATGAAGACACATTGCATCGCGTTAGATAAATAAGGAAAGACGTGTTACATCACATTAGATAAATATGGAAAGATGCGAGATGCATCACATAAGATATAAAAGGGAAGACGCATTGCATACCAAAAGAAGAAGACGTGTCTTGCAACAATATGAAATGCGATACTGCGGGCGCAGCTTGACTAATCTGGAGAGATGAAATGAAATGAACTGAGGCCAGGGTGAGTCATGATGGAAGGAACATGAGTCATATATGAGAGAATATGACTTAGCAGATTAATAGGTCTGCAGTATGAAATGGAACGGGTCTGAGAGAAGCTAGTCTTCAAAGAGTGCAGTAGTAAAGAAGTTGTCCCATACCTCCCGGGGTATGTCAAGGTTGGGAAGGATGTCTTCCCAAAGTGAATCGGGTATGGGGGCAGATATTGAGAGGTCAGGTGAGCTCATGGGAGAGAGAAAAATATCCCCTCCTAGGACACTTGTAACATTACCCCCTTTGTAGCTTTGAGCCACCAGATCAATTATCCCTCATTGATGTTGTGGTCAGTGAGATCCCAGGTAGAGGGATTGATGTCATCCTCAGTGCAGTTCCAAGCTCTGTGTCCGAGGGTGTTACACTTTCCGCAATGGGCGGAAGGGCAACAGTATTGTGAATGACCAGGGGCAGCAACATGGCAGAAGGGGCATAAGTAATGGGGGCAGTTTGGATGAATGTGTCCAGGCTTGTGGCATTGGAAGCAAGTGATCTCTCCGAAGTATACATTTGGGGGAAACATTGCCGGCATGGCGTTACCAGGGCGAAATATGGGACGGGGAGGACCATCCATGGTGGTAGGGGAATGATCTGAGGTAAGGGGCTCGCGAGTAGACTCTGTTGAAGGCTCCTCTGGTATCCCAGGAAGGAGGTGTCTGGGAGTGGGTTCGGTGGGTATACTAAGGTGGGGGAGGTGGGGTAACCCAGTGGAGAAAAGGAAATTCCAATGTCTCCTGAGGCACAGGAATTGGGGCGAGGGTTCTGGAGATACGGGGAGGTTGCGATGATGGTGTCTCCGTCAGTTTGTTCTCCAGAGGAGTCAGAACTAGATCCATCGGACTCAAGTTCCTCAGCAGCAGTGATGGCAGCCCATCCGAGACAGCCATTTCATCTAGAGAAATCAGTGGGGTGGAGGTTTGGGGAGAAATATTCTACCCATTCATCGGCGGATAGGAGAAGGAGAACAGGATAGAGGGCATTGGCGAGGATGGGGTTGGGGAGGAGTGCAAGGATGCTGTCAAAGCCCTCCTCTTCAAGGAGGTCCAACGTGAGGTTTCTGGCCTCAGTAAGGGTTTGTTGGAAGGCGTTGACAGCAATGTCATTCTGAGCTGTGAGACGGGGGTTGTTGATGAAGACATGGGGACCTGACAAGCACCAGGTGGCCCTGGTGAAAAGGAATTGAAGGATGGTGTAGATTCTGTACTGTCTGACAAGGAGGACGAGGGTGGTATTGGTGGTGAAGAGGGGGGTCCTCTCGAAGATGTTAGTAGCATCTTTGTTTTCAAGAGCAGCGACATAGAGGGCATGGTGGGCGATGGAAGGAAGGCAATTGAGATGGGTGCAGAGAGGGGCAGTTCCATTAGTGAAATTGTAGGACATGGGGGTTCTGGAGAGAGAGTGATCACAGGGATTTTCGCTTTTTATATTCCTCCAGCAGTTCCCGAGCATTGTCAAAATTTCTTTCAGGTTCCCAAGTGTCTTCTGCGTCCAAATATCCTTTCCAGTGGACCAGGTATTGCCTCTGATTATTACTTCTGTGATGATTGGTTATTTGTTCCATTTCGTATTCCTCTTCTCCATCTATTAGCTCCAGGGGAGGGTTCCTGAAATTGGGGCCATGTTCAGGGGTTTCCCGATAGGTCGATAATAGGGAGGCATGGAACACGTTGTGGATCTTCCATTGCTTGGGAAGGGTGACATGGAAGGCTACCAGGGAAATTACTTCTGCAATTTTGAAGGGTCTGAGTCTCTTGGACGAAAGCTTTCGGGAGATGTTCTTGGTTTGGATGTTCTTTGCATCCACCCATACTTCTTCTCCTACTTTCCATGGTTTAAACTTGGAATGGACTCTTTCCTTCATTCGTAATTGGGATAGGGTGTGCACGGCCTCGGCTTCTTTTTGTGCATCCTCAAGGTGGGAGAGCCATTTTTCTAGCGCGGGGAGGAACGTCACTCCGAGGGGTGGGTAAGATCTGGGTTCATATCCCATGATTAAGGCGAATGGGGATTTTTCTGTAGACGAATGCATGGCAGCATTATGGGCGAATTCGGCAGCAGTGAGGTATTCTAAGCATTGCTCCGGTTTTCCTTGGCAAAATATCCTTAGGTAGGTTTCCAGCTCCTGGTTGTATCATTCAGTTTCTCCATCTGATTGGGGGTGATAGGTGGTGGACAGGGAAATGTTGTAATTCAGTATTCGGGCCAGTTCTCTTGCAAAGGCGGAGGCAAACTGCAGTCCATGCTCAGAGATCAATTTGTCGTGTAGTCTGAAGCTTTTGAAGACATTTTCATAAAAAAGCTTGGTGATCCCCATGGAATCAATGGTTTTGATACAAGGAGTGAGAATTACCCCCTTACTAAGGCCATGGTCGACCACAACCATTATAGAATCAAATCCCTACACCGGAGGAAGGTCGGTAATTAAATCCATGGACAGGTGGGCAAACGGGCATGAGGTTTGGAAAGGCAGGGGTATCAATGGTGGCACAGTTGGGTGGATGAGGACTTTGTTTGCTTGGCAGATGGCACAGCCAGCAACAAAGTGGTGGATGAAGGTAGAGAGACTGGGCCACCAGTAATCTTTAGAAAGGAGCGCAACAGTGTGCATGTGGCCACTGTGGCCTCCTTCGAGCGAGATGTGTGCTTCTAGCACAAGTTCTTGGCAGGCATCACCCAGGACATATAATCAGCCTTTATAGTACAGCTTCCCATCAAGGAAAGTCCAGTCGTCAGAGGAAGACTGCCCAAACAGTGGAATGTCATTTTCCATACCCTTCAGGGCATCCAGGACAAGGGGGTCTTCAGCAGAGGATTGGCGAATCCGGTCGGCGAGGGTTACATCAATGGTTCGGACTTGATGGGTAAAGGCATCATCTGGCAATAATTGGACATTGGCATTGTCCTGGGTGGTGTCAACAGTGTCACATCGAGACAAGGTGTCTGCTGGTCCCATCTGGGATCCAGGTAAGGCAGTATAGGCGAGGTCAAAATCTTGCAAAAACAACAGCCATCTGGCTTGGCAATGGGATAGCTTCCGAGGTTGCTTAAAATAGGTAAGGTTCTTATGATCCGTTAGAACCATTATGGGAAAGGCGGATCCTAGAAGGTATTGGTGCCACTCTTCTTGAAACGACCCAAACAACTATCTATGTCTGTCTTGGGGACGCCGAGCTATGATCTTGACTATTCGAAGAAGAGGAGGGTGAGCGAGGGGTGACAAGGTCCAAGACTCAAGGTAAAGTGATTTGTGAGCTAAGAAGCTCCTGAGTGGATCTCTGGTTGTAAGGGAATATCCAAGAGAACTAGACTGGGGATGCCAGTACTAGGCTCCGGGTTTATATATTATCTCTATGTATGTACATGTATACTACGGATCTACCGATGTAGAGACGGTGATTAAATACATGAGGGAAACATGCATCAAGCATGAGGATAAAGCGTGTATCAAACATGCTGAAGGAGTGTGTAAGAAGCACTGCTTCTGAAATGGAAGAGAAGTGTCAACATGTGTCAAACATGAGGAACGGAAATGAATAACATGCGTTAAGCATGTGTGTGACAAATAAGAATATGTGCACAGCACGGACATTAAAGTCATGAGGATGTCATGAGGTGATCTAGATCTATATCATAGATTCCTGATGTCGTAATAGATGACTAGCATCTGTGAGTCATGTGATCTCTGATCACGTGATGGGAAAGTCATGTGACACTAGGTCACGTGATGAGTGGCGCTGAGGGCCAAACCAGCTGAAGGGAACTATCTTCAGTATAGAGATTAGAATCGATCTAATCATATCTGATAAGATAAGATAAGATAACTTGATCAAAGTTATTGTGTGCACGGATCGAGCCGTAACACTTCTAGTCCTTGGATTACAGCAAGGAATTCCCGATCAAAGATGTCGTAATTGTGCTCGGCAGGAGCAAAAGTCTGGGAGAGATAGCCACATGGCTTCATGTCTCTGTTGTAGTCTCATTGCATCAGGACTCCACTGGATGCAGTTAGGGAAGCATCAGTCATGATGGTGAAAGGTTGATTAGGGTCTGGGTAGGCTAACACAGGCCCTTTGGTGAAAGCATTGCGTAGAAGTTGGAATCCCATCTGGTGTTTGTCCGTCCATTCCCAAGGTTGGTTCTTCTTAGTCAGGTCAAGTAATGGTCTAGCAAGTTCTGAGAAGGAGGGGATGAACTTGTGATAGAAGTTGCAAAACCCGAGGAAGGACCGGACATCCTTTACGTTTACTGGGGGGGTCCATTCTTTAATAGCTTTCAACTTGGCCAGGTCCATCTGGACTCCTTCCATGTTGACAATCATTCTGAGGTATTCGACCGAGGAGGCAGCAAAGGTACACTTTTCCAGCTTCAAATAAAGTTCGTTATCTTGGAAGCATTGTAGGACTTTTCTGGTCCGATCTTCATGGGCGATGGGATCTGAGGAGTGGATAAGGAGATCATCCATGTAGATGATTAGCCATCCTTCCACGATATAATCGCCAAAGAGGTCATCCATGAACGCTTGGAACATAGCTGGGGAGTTACACATGCCAAAAAACATAACTGACAGTTCAAACAACCCAAATGGGGTGAGGAAGGCTGCCTTCCACCGATCTTCTGGCTTGATGAGGACGTTGTTATATCCCCATCGTATATCAAACTTCATGAAGATGGAGGATCCCTTCAATTGATCGATCAGATTGGAAATCAGGGGGAGAGGGTACGCGTTTTTGATAGTATGGGTGTTGAGGTATCGGTAATCCTGACATGGTCTCAACTTCCCATCTTTCTTCTGCATGAAGAAGAATGGAGAAGCTTGAGGGGATTTTGATGGCACAATCTTTCCTGAGGCTAAATGTTCGTCAACGAACTCTTTGCACATGGTCATCTTGGCAGGATTCAAAGGGTATGCTTTAGCCCTTTTTGGAATGAAGGAATCCTTTAGTTCAATGGCGTGGTCGTAAGCTTGGGAAGGGGGAAGTTTCATGGTGTTCTTCTTCTCAAACACTCCTTCATACTCTTGGTATGCTTTCAGGAGTTCAACTTTCTTGGTTCCTTCCGCTTGGGCAATGGTAGTGGAAAGGGTTGTTCATCGGAGGACATATCATGGGGCTATCCCTTGATGATGTCTCACCAAGAATTGAACTCGTTTGGGGACTGTCCATCTTCGATACTGATCATAGAGGTTGCTCTTGATGATCTCATTTTCTTGATGTCCCAAGAATTGTAGTAGATACCTTTGCATAGTATCTTCAGAGTTGGTTTCCTTATAGTTAGCCAGGGTAATGACAACCTTGCCACTCCGCCAATCTATCTCGGGATTCATAGTTCAGAGCCATGGTAGGCCCAAGATGACATCATCTTTACCAGTGTTGAGGACGAGCAGCTTGCATTGCTCTCATACTCCTTGGAGATCTAGGACCACCATGGTCTTCTCCTTTATCGTTCCAGATTGGTGTGGTGTCCCATCAACATTCCAGGTGGTAATAGGAATGTCTAACTGTTTGGTTGGCAGTTTCAGTTGGGTGAGTGCCTCTTTGCTTATAAAGCATCCTGTTGCTCCACTATCCAAGAGAGTGTTTATGCCAACGATTTGCCCACTTTGTTTCCAGATGGAGAGGAGAAGTCGAATAGAATTAGACTTGACTCCAGAAATAAATACAGGGGCAACGGTTATGGAAGGTAGTGACATTGGTACACTCCTTCCCTCTAAAAAGACGTTTCAAACTCCTCCATCACAAGTGGGTCTCTGTTTTCATTGCAGGTGGGGTTGTATATAGACTTCAGGATACGAAGTACTTGGCCACGGTCTTGGCTTCCTTCAATGCTCCTGAGGTACGTATCCAAAGGGTCTTTGGTGGCAGAGGTGGTAACAGATGAGGTGGGGGAACTGGTCGGGATGGTCCTGGCGAAGTGGTTGGTCTGCTGAGTCTTCATGCTAGAAGGAGCATAGCCAGGGTGGTTCCTAGTTGTACAACCAGTTTTCTTGCAAACGAAGCATCTCCTCTCACAAAGACACTTGGCTTGTTCCGTTGGTGTGATCATAAGACGATCAACATCCATAGCATTGGGATCCCTGTGGCTACTATTGTTTCCACCAAAGAATACCTGGGGTCCTCTTCTGAGGTTTCGGATTCTCCTGAGCCCTCCTTCGATCTTGGAGGCTTTGGAGTAGATCTCTTCCATACTCTTGGCATTTTTGAGTATACTGGACAGAGTGAGCTGGGTGACGATGGGGATGGGGATGGAGAGCCCTCTGAGGAACCATTCAGAGAGGGCAGCGATGTCAGATATTCCAGTTCTGACGGCAAGCATGGAGAAGATGGAGACATATTTCTTGAAGCCAGAATTGTCTCTCGCATCTTGGACAAGATTTGCAATCTTGATTTGTGCGGAAGCAGCGGTATCATAGGGGGAAAAGGTGGTGTGGAAAGCTTTGGTAACTTCCTCAAATTTTCATTCTCCCTCGGTGAGCGAGTTGTCATTGAGTTTGGTAAGCCAAGCCTCGGAGAAGGACTTCCCTCTTCCTTTGGACATTTGGTTGAGGAAAATAAGGGATTTGGCGCAGTTATTGTACTTTTCTTCATGGAGAGAAAAGTATCCTTGCATGGTGAGGTACCATCTGTGGGCATCATCTGGTTCTCCTGAGAATTCTTCAGGGAGAGTGGCTTTGATTTCACCCATTCCGATCTGATCTTCGTTGTCGGAATCGTCGCTATTTGGGTCAGGATCTTCTGGGTCAGGGGGTTGGCTATATCCTGGCAAGTGGAAGTAAGCTCCTGTTTCACTGGGTTGGATGTTCCTTCCAAGGATGTGGGAGTAGTATCCAGATGCTGGTTCTGGCTGGTCTACTTGGATAGGTTCTGGTTCTGATGGTAGCTGTGGGAAAGGATTTGCCAATGGGGTCTGACTTCGGGAAGGTTGTTCTGAGGTTGTTCTGACGACTGAAGGAGCAAGAGATGGAGTACTGTGGGATGTTCCTCCGATCCTTCTGGGAGTGGAAGAGGTTGATGGTACAGCTGCAAAGGTTCCTGGTGGTCCCCTTTGATTCTCTTCGTCGGATGGTTCTCTGAGTAGGCTGGTTAGGTTGATATGTCTCATTGCAGTGGCTTCGTGACTACCACTGGGTAGTCGGCTGTTTCAAGATAGGGTCCTGGTGCATGGCAGCTCCACAGTCAAAGAAAAACTTTGATCTTTTGTTACAACCGGTGTAACAAATAACGCGTATGCAGAAGACTGAAGTCTTTGCTATGGGACAAGTCTACCTCTGTAGACATGGGCAACCTTCTTGGCCTGCAAGCAGATCACCTGATCAGCAAGCGGTGTGCAATGGTTGTGGCGACCTCAGCTGGTATGCTGTTCACAAGGCAATGAGCGGGCTCCCTCCAGGCACACAAGGAGTAGTCAGCTATGGACTGGTTGTGGGCAAGGCCAGTATCTGGGTGCAGCCTCTGGGCAATACGTGGCAGTGATGGTGAGCATTGGGCAATGGGTCATGAGCTGATCCTCTGATCAGGGACAAAGTGGAGACACCCTCCTCAGAAGGTTCTCAGTGCCTTGATCGAACTCTGATTGACAGAAGTTCAAGATCGAGAGTGATGACGATATGAAACACCAGTTTCAACAATGCTGGCACAGGTGCTGATAGCGAAGGCTTTGAATTCTATGTAAGATTGCATAGATCAAAGTTAGAGTTACATGGGCAGTGATTCTAGCTATTTATACTAAACCCCTTTAGGGCCGGCTAAAGATAGAATCTCCACTCTAAAGTATAAAAGGAAATGACACGTCGTGTCATGTACAATATAAAGGGTTAATGAAGAAGATGCGTCACATCGCATTAGATAAATAAGGAAAGACACAAGACGTGCCACGTAAGATATAAAAGGAAAGACATGTTGCATACCAAAAGAAGAAGACATGTCTTGTAGAAATATGAAATGTGATATTGTGGGCGCAGCTCGACTAATCTGGTAAAATGAGATGAAAGGAACTGAGGCCAGAGTGAGTCATGATGGAAGGAACACAAGTCATATACGAGAGAATATGACTTAGGAGATTAATAGGTCCACAGTAAGAAATAGAATGGGTCCGAGAGAAGCTAGTCCTCGAAGAGTGTGGTAGTAAAGAAGTTGTCCCATACCTCCCGGGGTATGTCAAGGTCGGGAAGGATGTCTTCCCAAAGTGAATCGGGTACGGGGGCAGATATTGAGAGTTCAGGCGAGCTCATGGGAGAGAGAAAAATGTCCCCCCCTAGGACACTTGTAACACCTTCCATTGTCTGAACAACCTCTACAGACCGTCCCTCCCAAAGTCAGACCCCATTGGCTGAACCTTCCCTACTGCCACTGTCCAACCCAGAACCCATCCAAGTGGACCAACTCGAGCCAACCTCTGGATACTACTCCCACATCCTTGGAAGGAACATCCAATATGGTGAAACTGGTGCCTATTCCCACTTACCCAGATATGGCCAAGATCCAGACGATCCAGATCCAGAAGCAGACAATTCTGATGAAAAAGACGAGATCGGGATGGGTGAGATTAAAGCTGCTCTCCCCAAAGAATTCTTGGGAGAACCCGATGATGCCCACCAATGGTACCTTGCAATACAAGGATATTTCTCTCTTTACAAAGAGAAATACAATGATTGGGCAAAGTTGCTCATATTCCTCAACCATATGTCCAAAGGACAAGGGAAGTCCTTCTCTGAGGCTTGGCTTACCAAGCTCAATGATAATACACTCTCTGAGGGAGAAACAAACTTTAAGGAAGTTACCAAAGCTTTCCACACCACCTTTTCTCCCTATGATACTGCCACTTCCACATGAATCAAGATCACAAACCTTGTCCAGGATGCGAGAGACAATTCAGGCTTTGAGAAATATGTCTCAGCCTTCTCCATGCTTGCCGTCTGAACCAGCATCACCAACATTGCAGCACTCTCTGAGTGGTTCCTCAAAGGAGTCTCTGTTCTGATCACAACCCAACTCACCCTCTCCAGAATACTCAAAAACACCAAGAGTATGGAGGAAATCTACTCCAAGGCCTCCGAGATCAAGGGAGAACTCAGAAGGATTAGAAACCTCTGAAGAGGACCACAGGTATCCTTTGGTGGAAGCAACACTAGTAGGAGGGATCCCAATGCTATGGATGTTGATCGTCTTACGATCACACCTGCAGAATGAGCCAAGTGCCTTCATGAGAGGAGGTGTTTCATTTGCAAGCAAACTGGCTGTACAACTAGGAACCACCCTGGGTATGCTCCTTCTAGCAAGAAGACTCAACAGAGCAACACTGGCCATTACACCAGGACCATCCCTACCAGTTCCTCCCCCCCTCCCTCCACTCCCACCAAAGACCCTTTGGATACATTCATCTGCAGCCTTGAGGGAGATCAAGACAGGGGTCAAATACTTCACACCCTGAAATCCCTGTACAATCCCACTTGTGATGAAAACAGAGAACCTATCAGAGAAGAGTCGGTGAAAGTCCTCTCAACCAAAGAATGGAAGAAAGAGTTCAAGATGTCTTTTTAAAAGGAAGGAGTGTCCCAACATCAATGCCTTCCATAACCATTGCCCCTATATTTATTTCCAGAACTAAGTCGAATTCTATTCGCCTTCCTCTTTCCATCTGGAAACAAGACGGGCAAATTATTGGAGTAAATGCTCTTGTGGACAGTGGAGCAACCAGATGTTTTATTGCCAAATCAGCAGTAACCCATATGAAATTGCCAACAGAAGTCCTTGATGTTCCCATTGCTGCATGGAACATGGATGGGACTCTGAATCAGTCAGGAACCATAAAGGAGAAAACCACAGTGGTTATTGATCTCCAAGGAGTATGAGAGCAACAAGAGCTGCTTGTCCTCAATTGTGGGAAAGATGACATCATCTTAGGACTGCCATGGCTGTAAACCATGAATCCGGAGATTGATTGGTGGGATGGATGGGTAGTCATTACCCCCACCAAGTATAAAGCAACCAACACTGAGGATACTGCTCAGAGGTATCTATTGCACTTCCTGGGACATCAGGAGAATGACAACATAGAGAGCGACCTCTATGATCAATACCAATGATGGACTGTCCCGGAACGAGTCCAGTTCCTCGCAGGAAGAGGTGGTGTGCCCAATTACATCCTGTGATGCACCATGCTCTCTACCACCATTGCCCAAGCCAAAGGGAGTAAGAAGGTAGAATTGCCCAAAGAGTATTCTGAATATGAGGATGTCTTTGACAAAAAAGACACAACGAAACTCCCCCCTCCCGACCTTATGATCATGCCATTGAACTCAAAGACTCATTTATACCAAAATGAGCTAAAGCATACCTGCTGAACCCTGCAGAAATGACAGCATGCAAGGAGTTTGTTGATGAACATCTAGCCACAGGGAAGATAGTTCCTTTGAAATCCCCTCAAGCATCCCCTTTCTTCTTCATACAAAAGAAGGATGGGAAATTGAGACCTTGTCAAGATTACCGATATCTCAATACTCATACCATCAAAAACACCTACCCTCTCCCCTTAATCTCTGACCTCATCGATCGACTGAAAGGGTCTGTTACAAGTGTCCTAGGGGTGGATATTTTTCTCTCTCCTATGAGCTTGCCTGACCTATCTATATCTGCTCCCATACTGGACTCACTTTGGGAGGACATCCTTCCCAACCTAGACATACCCTGGGAGGTATGGGACAAGTTCTTCACCACTGCGCTCTTCGAGGACTAGCTCCTCTTGGACCTCTCTCTATTTTCTACTGTGGACCTATTAATCTCCTAAGTCATATTCTCTCATATATGACTTGTGTTCCTTCCATCATGACTCACCCCGGCCTCAGTTCATTTTATTTGACTAGATTAGTTGAGCTGTGCCCACAGTCTCACATTTCATATTGTTACAAGACGCATCTTTCTTCTTTCGGTATGTGACACGTCTTTCCTTTTATATCTCATGCAACGCATCTCGCGTCTTTTCCTATTTGTCATACGCAACATGACGTGTCTTCTTTGCTAACCTTTTATATCACACGTGATGTGACGCATCATTACCTTTTATACTTTAGAGTGGAGATTCTATCTCTAACCGGCCCTAAAGAGGCTTAGTATAAATAGCTAGAATCACCACCCATGTAACTCTAACTTTGATCTATGCAATCTTACGTAGAATTTGAAGTCTTCACTGTCAGCACCTGTGCCAGCATTGAAGAAACTGGTGTTTCATCAGTTGGCTATGGACTGGTCATGGGCAAGGCCAGTATCTGGGTGAGACCTCTGGGCTATAGGCAGTGGCGACGGTGAGCATTGGGCAATGGCTCATGAGCAGATCCTCTGATCTGTGATGAAAGTGGAGACACCCTCCTCTGAAGGTTCTCAGTTACTTGATTGAGCTTCTGATTGACAGAAGATTGAGATCAAGATTTAGACATACTCCTTGTGTGCCTGGAGGGAGCCCACTCATTGCCTTGCAAACAGCATACCAGCTGAGGTCGCCACAACTGTTGCACACCACTCGCTGATCAGGTGATCTGCTTGCAGACCAAGAAGGTTGCCCATGTCTACAGAGATAGACTTGTCCTGTAGCAAAGACTTCAGTCTTCTGCGTACGTGTTATTTGTTACACCGGTTGTAATAGGGTCATCCCTCTGCACTAAGTTCAATGTATGCTGGGGGTACAACAATGTCCTCATAAAACCAGAAGACCAGTGAAAGGCTGCCTTCCTCACCCCTTTTGGGTTGTTTGAGCCAGCAGTAATGTTCTTCGGCATGTGTAACTCTCCAGCAATGTTCCAAGTGTTTATGGATGATCTCTTCGGCGACTATATCATGGAAGGATGGTTGATCATCTACATGGATAACTTACCGATCCATTCCTCTAACCTGATCACTCACGAAGAATGAACGAAGAAAGTCCTCCAATGATTCTGAAAACATGAAATGTACCTCAAACTGGAGAAATGTACCTTTGCTGCCCCATCTGTCGAATACCTTGAAATGATCATTAGCAAGGACAGCATCCAGATGAACCTGGTAAAGCTAAAAGATATCAAAGCATGGACCTCCCTGGTAAATGTAAAGGATGTTTGATCCTTTCTGGGTTTTTGTAACTTCTATTGGAAGTTCATCCCATCCTTCTTGGATCTAGCACACCCACTATTAGATCTGACAAACAAGAACCAAACTTGGGAATGGACCAATAAACATCAAACCAGATTCCAACTCCTCCATGATGCCTTCACCTGGCAACCCATCCTTGCTTTCCCAGATCCAGATCAACCCTTCACTATAATGACCATTGCCTCCTTAATGGCATCTGGTGGTGTCCTGATGCAACCAGACCCCAATGGGAACTTGAAACCCTGTGGTTACCTTTCACAAACCTTCGCCCCTGCGGAACGAAATTATGACATCTTTGACGGAGAGCTCCTCACAGTAATCCGCACATTAGAAGAATGGTGTCAATATTTGTTGGGATTGGCTTTTCCCATAACAGTCCTCATGGATCACAAGAACCTCACCTATTTTAAGCAGCCAAGAAAACTGTCCCACCGGCAAGCCCGGTGGCTTTTATTCCTCCAAGATTTCGATCTTGCCTACACCACCCTCCCAGGGTCCCAT
Source organism: Neoboletus subvelutipes (assembly GCA_003316035.1). Classification (NCBI taxonomy): domain Eukaryota; kingdom Fungi; phylum Basidiomycota; class Agaricomycetes; order Boletales; family Boletaceae; genus Neoboletus; species Neoboletus subvelutipes. Next base: position 15,241 of record QFEF01002016.1, read on the forward strand.
ATGGGACCAGCTGATGTGTTATCCCAATGGGATGCTATTGATACTTCTCAGGACAATGCTGATGTCCAGATCTTGCCTGATGATACTTTCTCCCATCAGATCCGCACTATTGATATGACGCTGGTGGACAAAATCTGTGACTCTTCTGCTGAAGATCCCCTTGTCTTGGATGCCTTGAAAGGCATGGAAACTGACATCCCTCTTTTTGGGTGGTCCTCCACAGAGGATTGGACCTATCTCGATGGATGCCTTTATTTTAAGGGTCACATGTATGTTCCCGGTGACGCGCGCCAGGAACTGGTACTTGCCACCCACACTTCTCTCAAGGGGGGCCATGGTGGACACATCTGCACTGTCGCCACCTTATTGAAGGATTATTGGTGGCCCAGACTCTCCACCTTTGTCTGTGTTACGACCGGTGTAACAAATAATGCGTACACAGAAGACTGAAGTCTTTGCTATGGAACAAGTCTACCTCTGTAGACATGGGCAACCTTCTTGGTCTGCAAGCAGATCACCTAATCAGCGAGCAGTGTGCAATGGTTGTGGCAACCTCAGCTGGTATGCTGTTCACAAGGCAATGAGTGGGCTCCCTCCAGGCACACAAGGAGTAGTTGGCTATGGACTGGTCATGGACAAGGCCAGTATCTGGGTGCGGCCTCTGGGCTATAGGCAGTGACGACGGTGACCATTGGGCAATGGGTCACAAGCCAATCCTCTGATCAGGGACAAAGTGGAGACACCCTCCTCTGAAGGTTCTCAGTTACTTGATTGAGCTTCTGATTGACAGAAGATTGAGATCAAGATTTAGATGATATGAAACACCGGTTTCTTCGACGCTGGCATAGGTGCTGACAGTGAAGACTTCAAATTCTATGTAAGATTGCATAGATCAAAGTTAGAGTTACATGGGTGGTGATTCTAGCTATTTATACTAAGCCTCTTTAGGGCCGGTTAGAGATAGAATCTCTGCTCTAAAGTATAAAAGGAAAAGACATGTCATGTTGCATATGATGCAAAAGGAAAGATGCGTTGCATCACATAAGATATAAAAGGAAGAACACATCACATGAAGTACAAAAGGGAAGACGCATCATGTGAGATATAAAAGGAAAGATGCGTTGCGTAGAATATGAAATGGAAGCTGCAGGTGCAGCTCGGCTAAATATGGTTAAGGTAAAATGAACTGAGGCCGAAATGAAATGGAAGGATTAGACACGAGTCATATGCGAGAGAATATGACTTAGGAGGTTTATGGTCCACAGTAGAAAGGAAAAAGGGGTCTGAGAAGAGCTAGTCTTCGAATAGAGCCAAGGTGAAGAAGTCATCCCATACCTCCCGGGGTATGTCGAGGTCGGGAAGGATTTCCTCCCAGAGTGAATCAGGTACGGGGGCGGCCATGGAGAGGTCGGGTGAACTCTTAGGAGAGAGAAAAATACCCCCCCTAGGACACTTGTAACAGTCTGCCAGTTTGTTGCAGGTTGCGCTGTGTGCCAAGCGAACAAGGTCCAGACTCACCCAACTTCCCCCCCTGTTGTCCCTTTAGCCATCCAGTGTGCCTGCCCATTTTCCCACCTATCTGTGAACCTCATCACTGACCTTCCCTCCACCCGGGGATTTGATTCGGTTATGGTCATGGTCGACCATGGCCTTAGTAAGGGGGTAATTCTCACTCCTTGCACAAAAACCATTGATTTGGCAGGAATTGCCAAACTCTCCAATCTGATGGGGAAACTGAATGATACAACCAGGAATTGGAAACCTATCTTAGGATCTTCTGTGAAGGAAAATCTGAAGAATGGTTAGAATACCTCCCTGCTGCTGAATTTGCCCACAATGTGGCCATACATTCAACTACTGGGAAAACCCTGTTTTCCCTGATCCTAGGATATGAACACAGATCCTACCTGCCACTAGGAACAACCTTCCTACCTGCATTGGAAAAACAACTCTCCCATCTTGAGGATACATGAAAAGAAGCCAAAGCAGCACACACCCTAGTCCAATTACAAATGAAGGAGAGGGTCCATTCCAAATTCAGACCATGGAAGATATTACAAGTATAACGGACACCCCTATTTTTCTTTCTCCCCTCGCCTCCCCAGACCTCTCGGTTGTGACCCCTCTCCCCAAGGACCTCTGGGATGACCTCCTCTCTGACCTTAAAATCCTGCAAGCCTTATAGGATGAGGTATTCCATCCTATACTCTTCCAGGACTAGTTGGACGTCCCTCCTGTATCTGTCACTGAGTCCCTTTTCTTCCCGGTCTCTTTTCATTTTGGACCTTTAAACTCCTAAGTCAAATTCTCTCATATTTGACTTGTGATCCTTACCATACATTTATCTTGTCTGCTTTCATTTCAGCCTTGTTTCATTTCAGACACTTTCCACTTCAGTACCTTTCTAACTGCACCCGCAGTTCTCTTCATTTCGGTATTAATATGACTGCACCTGCAGTCTATTTGATCTCACACTCTTTTCATTACGGTACTTCTCTATTTTGATTGGCAACTCTATTTCTAGACTGGCTCTAAAAGGGCTTAGTATAAATAGCTTGATCACCGCCCATGTAAACCTTAACTTTGATCTATGCAATCTTATGTGGAATTTGAAGCTCTTCACTGGGAAATCTTAACTTTGATCTTCTGTCAATCAGAAGCTCAGTTAAGTAACTGAGAACCTTCAGAGGAAGGTGCCTCCACTTGTTGGCGGATCAGAGGATCCCCCTTTCTGTCCGAGGTATTGCCCAACACCTGAGGTCGTCACACTCATCCACGTGTGACCATATAGTGATAGAGATCTTGCCCATGACCTCTCCATAGCCGACTCTTCCATTAGTGCCTGGAAGGAGCCTGCTCATCTTTGTACCGCAGCTTGGCCAAGGGGTACCACAACTGTCACACCTACACCCACCACTTGACCAGAGGGTCATCAAGATCAGAGGATCATTGAATGGTAGCAAAGACTTCAGTCTTCCACATACACATTATTTGTTACACCAGATGTAACAGAAGATAGGCAATGAGGTTTGGCTAGATGCCAAAAACCTCAAAACAAGAAATCCTTCACGCAAACTCTCTTCCAAACGAATAGGCCTGTTCAAAATCTCTGAAGTGGTCTCTCTGGTAGCGTTCCAGATAACCCTACCAAAGTAATGGAAGATCCATGACATGTTCCAGGCTTCTCTCCTCTTATCTTATCAGGAAACCCCTGAGCATGGCCTGAATTTCAATAAACCCCCACTGGAGTTAATAGGCAGAGAGGAGGAATATGAAATGGAGTGAATAACCAATCACTGCGGAATCAATAATTGGAGACAATACCTCATACATTAGAAAGAATACTCAGATGCTGAAGACACTTGGGAACCTGAAAGAAATTTTGGGAATGCTCAGGAACTCTTGAAAGAGTATAAGAGATGGAGGTCCCTCTGAAATCTCTTTCCTCCCAACTTCCATGTCCTACAACTTCACCAATGGTACTGCTCCCCTATGCACCCACCTCAATTGTCTCCCTACCATCATCCACCACACTCTCTATGTCGCTGCTCTCCAAAACCAAGATGCTACTGACATCTTCGAAAGAGCCCCCCTCTTCTCCAAAAATACCACCCTCGTTCTCCTTGTTAGACTCTACCAAGTCTACTGCACTATTCAGTCCCTTTTCACCAGGGCCACCTGGTGCATGGCAGGTTTCCATGTCTTTGCCAATTCCCCCAGGTACACCACACAAAATGACATCACTGTCAACACCTTCCAACAAACCATCATGGAAGCATGAAACCTCACCCTGGACCTCCTCGAAGAAGAGGGCTTTGACAGCATCCTCGCTCTACTCCCTGCCCCAATCCTCTCCAATGCCCTCTACCCCATTCTCCTTCTCTTGTCTGCTGATGAACGAGAGGAGTATTTCTCTCCCAACCTCCACCCTGCAGACTTCTCTAGATGGAATGGACACCTCGGATGGAGTTCCATACTCCCCACCCAGGGAACAGTCAAGGAGTACAAGTCTGATGGATCTGACTCCGACTCTTCCAAGGAACGAGGAGATGGAGACACCATTGTTGCAACTAGCCTGCCCACCCCCATATCTCCAGAACCCTCTCCCCATTTCCCCACTCTCTGCAGACAGCAGAATTTCCTTTTCTCTACTGAGATGCCCCATCTCTCCCACCTTAACTTATCTGCCACCTTGGGGGGTTCCCAAAACCATCTCCTCCCCAGGATACCTGAGAGCTCTCCAACCATGCCTACTCTTGACTCCATTACCCCAGATCATTCCCCTTCCCCCATGGGTGGTGGTCCCTGTCCCATACTGGCCCTTGCCAACACTGTATCCTGCCAATATCCTCCCCATATCCAATTCGGAGGAGTCACCTGCTTCCAGTGTTGAGAGCTGGGACATATCCATCCAAACTATCCCCACTACATCTGCCCTTTCTGCTGAGCGACTGCCCCAGGACATTTTCAATACCACTGTCCCTCTGCCCATTGTGGAAAGTGTAACACCCTTGGACATTGGGCTTGGAATTGCACTGAGGATGACATTGACCCTTCCACCTGGAACATTACTGACCATGACATCAATGAGGGGGATCGAGATAATTGAGCCAGTGGCTCAAAGCTACAATGGGGGTAGTGTTACAAGTATAATGGACACCCCCATTTTTCTCTCTCCATTAAGCTCTCCAGATCTCTTGGTCGCAGCCCCTCTCCCAGAGGACCTCTGGGACGACATCCTTCCTGACCTTGATATCCCACAAGCCTTATGGGACGAGGTCTTCCATCCATCACTCTTCCAAGACTCGTAGACATTCTTTCCTACACTTATGAAGATCCTTTCATTTCAGACTTCGAAACTCCTAAGTCAAATTCTCTCATATTTGACTCATGTTCCTTTAACCATTCTCTCATATTTCGTATGCTTTCATTTCGGCCTCTTTCTATTTTGGGAGCTTTCCATTCCAGTACCTTTATAACTGCATCTACAGTTCTTTTC
>QFEF01002023.1:0-10370 GCA_003316035.1 Neoboletus subvelutipes
TACAACAGAGAGATTGGGGGAACTTAAGGGAGAAAGAAAAATGGGGGTGTCCATTATACTTGTAACAGCCCCAAGGACCCACTCTTGAAACCTAAGACTATCAGAGGGTGGTCAGTGATCTGTCACTATGAGACATATCAACCTATCAAACCTGCTTGGAGAACCATCTAATGAGGAAAACTAGAGAGCCCCACCAGGATCATTTGCAGCTGTACCACCTACCTCTTCTGCTTCCTGCAGAATCAGAGGAACATCTTGGAATACTCCATCTCCACTCCCTTCCATTATCAGAACCACCTTGTCAGACCGCCCCTCCTGAAGTCAGATCCCATTGGCCAATCCTTCCCCTCTGCCACAGTTAGAACCAGAATCTATCCAAGTAGACTAACCAGAGCCAGCCTCTGGATACTACTCCCATGTCCTTGGAAGGAATGTTCAACCCAGTGAAACCAGTACCTATTCTCATTTGCCCAGATATGGCCAAGACTCAGACCCTGAAGATCCAGACCCAGGAGCAGATGATTCCGATGATTCCGATGAGATCAGGATGGGTGAAAATAAAGCCACTCTCTCTGAAGAATTCTTGGAAGAACCAGATGATGTTCACCAATGGTATCTTGCTATGCAAGGATACTTCTCTCTCCATGAAGAGAAGTACAATGATTGAGCCAAGTCACTCATCTTCCTTAACCGAATGTCCAGAGGACAAGGGAAGTCCTTCTCCAAAGCTTGGCTTACCAAGCTTAATGACAACACACTCTCCAAGGGAGAAAGGAAATTTGAGGAAGTTACCAAGGCTTTCCACACCACCTTTTCCCCCTATGATACTGCTACTGCCACAAGAATTAAGATTGCAAATCTTATCCAAGATGCAAGAGATGTTTCAGGCTTTGAGAAATATGTCTTAGTCTTCTCCATGCTCACCATTCAGACTGGCATTACAGACATCACCACTCTCTCAGAATGGTTCCTCAGAGGAGTCTCCGTCTCCATCACCACTCAACTCACACTCTGTGGAGTCCTTAAATCTGCCAAGACAATGGAGGAGATCTATTCCTAAGCCTTCAAGATTGAAGGAGGGCTCAGAAGGATTAGAAACCTCTGCTGGGGATCTCAGGCATCCTTTGGTGGAAACAATAGTGCTGGAGGGATCTCAATGCTATGAATGTTGATTGTCTTACGATCACACCTTTGGAACAAGCCAAGTGCATTTGAGAGAAGAGATGTTTCATTTGCAAGCAAACTGGTTGCACAACTCAGAACCACTCTGGCTATGCTCCTGCTAGCAAGAAGGTTCAGCAGAGTAACACAAACCACTTTGCCAGGGCCATCCTGACCAGTATCTTCCCCACGCCCTCTTCCACCACTCCCACCAAAGACTCTTTGGATACGTTCCTCCACAGCCTTGAAGGAGATCAAGACAGGGGTCAAATACTTCGCACCTTGAAGTCCTTATATGATCCCACCTGTGATGAGAATAGAGATCCTCTTCCAGTTGAGTCAGTTGAAGCATTAACCACAGCGGAGAGGGAGGAGGTATTTGAAACATCTTTTTAGAAGGAAGGAGTGTCCCAACATCACTGCCTTCCATAACTGTTACCCCTGTATTTATTTCTGGAACTAGATCAAATTTGATTCATCTTCCTCTTTCTATCTGGAAACAAAATGAGCAAATCATTGGAGTCAACACTCTCATCAACAGTGGAGCCACCAGATGCTTTATAGCAAAAGATGCTATAACTTGGATGCAGTTACCTACCAAAGCTTTGTATCTGCCAATCAAAGCTTGGAACATGGATGGAATCCTGAATCAGTCAGGGACCATCAAAGAGAAGACCACCATGGTCATTGATCTCCAGGAAGTATGAGAGCAATGCAAGCTGCTCGTCCTCAATTGTGGCAAGGATGATATCATCCTTGGCCTACCATGGTTACAAACTGTTACAAGTATAACAGACACCCCCACTTTTCTTTCTCCTCTTGGCTCTTCCGAACTCTTAGTTGTCAATAGCCTCTCCCAAGATATCTGGGATGACATCCTTCCTGACCTCAACATTCCACAAGCCTTGTGGGATGAGGTATTCCACACAGAACTCTTCCAGGACTAGCAGACTCCACCACACATATTCCTTGTGCAGTCTCTTTTCATCTTAGCCCTTATTATTTTGGACCTTCAATCTCCTAAGTCAGATTCTCTCATATCTGACTTGTGATCCTATAACCATTTTTACTCTTCACTCTCTTTTCATTTCGCATGCTTTTCACTCCAGTATCTTTACAACTGCATCTGCAGTTTATTTCGTTTCAGTAGTTTTCAGAACCTTTAGACTGCAATCACAATCTATTTCATCTTGCTACTTTTATGACTGCACTTGCAGTCTATTTGATCTTGTATCTTTTCATTATGGTACTTTTCTCTTTCTAGCAGTGACTCTATTTTCAGACCTGCCCTAATGGGGCTTAGTATAAATAGCATGATTGCTGCCCATATAACTTTAACTTTAATCTATGCAATCTTACATAGAATTCAAAGATCTTGTTGAAACACTTAATTTTGATCTTTTGTCAATCAGAAGTTCAATTAAGGAACTGAGAATCTTCAGAGGAAGGTGTCTCCATTTATCCACAGATCAGAGGATCCCCTGTGTCAGGCTATTGTCCAATGCCCAAGGTCATGACTCTCATCCATGAGTCACCACACTTTGATAGAGGTCTTGTCCATGACCTCTCCATAGCCAACTCCTTCATAGTGCCTGAAAGGAGCCTGCTCATCTTTGTACTGCAGCCTTGCCAAGGGGTACCACAACTGTCACACTCACCTATTGTGATCAGAGGGTCAATTATGGTAGCAAAGACTTCAGTCTTCTACATATGCGTTATTTGTTACACCAGTCATAACATGAACCATGAACCCCAAGATAGACTGGCAGAATGAAAGGGTTGTTATTACCCCTGCCAAGTACAAACCCACCACCAATGAGGATACCACTCAGAGGTACCTGCTGAGATTTCTTGGACATCAAGAAAATGACATCATAGAAAACGACCTCTATGACCAATACCAATGATGGACCATCCTGGAACGGGTCCAATTTCTAGCTGGATGGAGGAGTACCAGAATACATCCTCCACCAAACCACACTTTCCACAACTATAGCACAAGCTGAAGGAGGAAAAAAGGTCACTCTACCACCAGAATACTGGAGTTACAAAGATGTCTTTAATAAGAAGGACATGACAAAACTTCCCCCCTCTTGTCCCTACAACCATGCCATAGAACTCAAAGACTCGTTCATGCCCAAATGAGCAAAAGCCTATCCTCTCAATCCTGCTGAGATGACAGCCTGTAAGGAGTTTGTGGACAAACACCTAGCCACTGGAAAGATTACTCCATTGAAATCCCTCCAAGCCTCCCCATTTTTCTTTGTCCAGAAAAAGAATGGGAAGCTTTGACCCTGCCAAGACTACTGGTACCTTAATATCCACACCATCAAAAATGCTTATCCCCTCCCTCTAATCTCCAATCTTATCAATCAATTAAAAGGATCATTGATCTTTACAAAGTTCAACATTCGCTGGGGATATAATAACATTTTGATTAAACCAGAGGACCGATGGAAGGCCGCCTTTCTCATCCCTTTCAGACTCTTCAAACTGGCTGTAATGTTCTTTGGAATGTGTAATTCCCCTGCCATCTTTCAGGCTTTCATGGACAATCTCTTTGGTGATTACATTGCAGAAGGATGGTTAATCATCTATATGGATGATCTCTTAATCCATTCATCTGATCCCACCCTCCATGATGAATGGACAAAGAAGATCTTACAGCAGTTTCAAGAACATGAAATGTATCTCAAGTTGGAGAAATGCACCTTTGCTGCCTCCTCCATTGAATACCTGGGTATGATTGTTAGCAAGAACGGTGTCCAGATGGACCCCATTAAACTCAAAGCCATCAAGGAATGGACCCCCCCTGTCAATGTGAAGGATATTAGATCCTTCCTTGGATTCTGTAACTTCTATCAGAAGTTTATCCCATCCTTCTCAGATCTTGTACAACCTCTCTTGGATCTCACCAAGAAAAACCAGACCTGGGAATGGACTGACCAACATCAGACAGGCTTTCAACTCCTTCAAGATGCCTTTACCTGCCAGCCCATCCTTGCCTTCCCTGACCCTGACTGTCCCTTCACCATCATGACTGATGCCTCCCTGACCACATCCGGAGGAGTCTTGATGCAGCCTGATCACAATGGTGATCTGAAGCTGTGTGGCTACCTCTCACAAACATTCACCCCTGCGGAGTGAAACTATGATATTTTTAACCGAGAACTGCTCGCCATCATTCGAGGACTGGAGGAATGGCACCAATACCTTCTCAGTTCAGCCTTCCCAGTCACAGTTCTGACGACCACAAGAACCTCACGTATTTCAAACAGCCTTGAAAGCTGTCCCATTGCCAAGCCCGTTGGCTTCTCTTCCTCCAGGATTTTGACCTGACCTACACTGCACTCCCTGGATCTTGCATGGGACTGGCAGATGCCCTATCCTGCTGAGACACAATTGATACCTCCCAGGATAATGCCAATGTGCAGGTTCTGCCCAATGATGCCTTTTCTCATCAGGTCTGGACCATTGATGTAACCCTTGCTGACAAGATCCAGTCTTCCTCTGCAGAAGATCCACTTGTCTTGGATGCCCTGAAAGGAATGGAGAATGATGTTCCTCTATTCAGATGGTCCTCTGCTGCCAAATGGACCTATATTGACAACTGCCTTTATTTTAAAGGCCAGTTATACATTCCGGGCGATGCCCACCAAGAACTGGTGTTGGCCACTCACACTTTCCTTGAGGGGGGTCATGGAGGGCACATGTGCACTGTTGTGCTCCTCTCTAAAGACTATTGGTGGCCTGGCCTCTCCACCTTCATCTGTTGATTTGTCACTGGATGCACCATTTGCCAGGCAAACAAAGTCCAGACCCATTCCACTGTCCCTCTGGTCATCCCCCTTGCCATCCAATGTAGCCACCCCTTCCAACACCTGTCCATGGATCTTATCACTGATCTTCCCCCTGCCAGGGGCTTCAATTCTATTATGGTCATGGTCGACCATGGCCTTAGTAAGGGGGTAATTCTTGCTCCTTGTACTAAAACCATTGATTCGGCTGGCATAGCCAAGCTCATTTTTGACTTCATTTTCAAATGATTTGGTTTGCATGACTGATTAATCTCTGATTGAGGCTCACAATTCACCTCTGCCTTTGCTCAGGAACTTGCCTGACTCTTGAAATATGATGTATCACTCTCCATAGCCTATCACCCTCAATCAGATGGAGAGATGGAATAGTACAACCAAGAACTAGAAATATACCTTTGCATATTCTGTGAAGGAAAACCAGAAACATGGTTAGAACACTTGATGGCTGCCAAGTTTGTCCACAAGCCACCACACACACCACTACTGGAAAAACCCCATTTTCTCTAATCATGAAATATGAACCAAGGTCATACCCACCCTTAGGAACCACATTCCTACCTGCACTAGAAACCTGGCTCTCCCACCTTGAGGATGCATGAAAAAAAGCCAAAGCAGCACACTTCCTTGCCCAAATACAGATGAAAGAATGAATCACTTCCTGATTTAAACCATGGAAACTTGGAGATGAGGTATGGCTGGATGCCAAAAACCTTAAAACTCAAAACTCATCATGGAAGCTGTCTGCTAAATGAATCAGACCATTTAAAATCATGGAAGCAGTCTCTCTGATAGCATTCAGACTGGCCCTACCCAAGCAATGGAAAATCCACAATGTGTTCCACACCTCACTACTTATGTCCTACCGGGAAACACCTGAACATGGTCTGAATTTCAATAAACCCCCACCTGAGTTAATAGTAGGAGAAAAGGAATACAAAATGGAATGAATTGTAAATCACCACAGAACCAATGCCCAGAGGCAATACCTGGTATACTGGAAAGGATATTTGGATGCTGAGGAAACTTGGAAGTCAGAAAGAAACTTTGGAAATGTCAAGGAACTTCTGGCTGAATATAAAAAGAGGAGATTGCTCTGATCTCTCTTTCTCCTCAACCCTCATGTCCTATAACTTCGCCAATGGTACCATGCCTCTCTGCACTCATCTCAACCACCTTCCTTCCATTGCCCACCATGCCCTCTATGTTGCTGCTCTCCAGAACCAAGATGCAGCTGACATCTTTGAAAGAATGCCCCTCTTCACCAGCAACACCACTCTTGTCCTCCTTGTTGTTACAAATGTGATGGATACCCCTCTTTTTCTTTCACCCATCGCATCTCCCCACCTCGACACCATTGACCATCCAGCTTGGGATATCTGGGCAGACATACTCCCAGATCTAGACATCCCCCAGCCCCTGTGGGATGAGATATTCGATGCCTCTCTACTACAGGAGTAGTGTTACGACCAGTAACAAATAACGCGTATGCAGAAGACTGAGATCTTCGCTGCGAACAAGTCTTCCTCTGAAGACATGGTGACCCTCTGGTCTGACAAGCGGATCCTCTGATCGGTGAGTAGTGTGTGATGGTTGTGGCGACCTCAGCTGGTATGCTGTTCGCAAGACTAAGAGTGGGCTCCTTCCAGGCACACAAGGAAGAGTCAGCTATGGACAGGTCGTGGACAAGGCCTGTATCTGGGCGCGGCCTCTGGGCAATAGGCGGCTGGGTCTCTACTAGCTTGGACAATCGCTAGTAGGTGCTGATCCTCTGATCAGGGACGAAAGTGGTGACACCTCCCTATGAAGGTTCACAGTGCCTAGATCGAACTCTGATTGACAGACGTTCGAGATCTAGATTAATGAATGATGAAACACCGGTTTCACGATGCTGGCACAGGTGCTGACAGCGAAGGCTTCGAATTCTATGTAAGATTGCATAGATCAAAGTTAGAGTTACATGGGCAGTGATTCTAACTATTTATACTAAGCCCCTTTAGGGCTGGCTAACAATAGAATCTCCGCTCTAAAGTATAAAAGGTAATGACGCGTCGCGTCGTGTCAGATATAAAAGGTAAGTGGGAAGACGCATCGCGTCACGTAAGATAAATAAGGGAAAATGCGAGACGCATTGCATGAGATATAAAAGGAAAGATGCATCGCGTACCAAAAGAAGAAAGACGCATCTTGAGATAATATGAAATGCGATACTGCGGGCGCAGCTCGACTAATCAGGACTAAATGAAATAAACTGTGGCCGATGAGTCACGATGTTAGGAACACGAGTCATGCATGAGAGAGCGTGACTTAGGAGTAAAAGGTCCACAGAAGAGATAGAAAGAGGTCCGAGAAGAGCTAGTCTTCGAAGAGCGAGGTGTGGAAGAATTCGTCCCATACCTCGGAAGGTATGTCTAGGTCGGGGAGGATGTCCTCCCAAAGGGAATCTGGTATAGGCGCAGACATGGAGAGGTCGGGTGAGCTCATTGGTGAGAGAAAAATGTCCCCCCCAAGGATACTTGTAACAAGTAGCCTTCTCTACACCTGAACTCTCGCTTCCATCTCACATCTCCTCAGCATCTTTTCATTTTGCTCTCTTTCATTTTGGGCTCATTTTGGACCTATTACTCCTAAGTCAAATTCTCTTGTATTTGACTCATATCCTTTTCATCATGTTTCATATTCAGTCTTACTTCATTTCGCTAGCTTTATTTTTATTTCGCTAGCATTCATTTCAGCCTCAGTACAACTGCAGCCGCAATTTATTTCATCTTGCTTCTTTTATGTCAGCACTATTAATGGTGCCAATAGCTTCTTTACTTCCCCTGATTGGATTGCTCAAAGTACTTGGTCTCTCTATTTATAGTTCCAGCCCTAAGGTAGCTAGTATAAATAGTTAGAATTCCACTTTGATGTATCTCTAACCTTGATCTATGCAATCTATGTAGAGTTCAAGTTCCCCGCTGAAGCACGAAGTGTCAATCTTCTGTCAATCAGAAGCTTTGCTTGGAAACTGAGATCCTTCTGAGGAAGGAGTCTCCACTTTTGTCACCAGGTACTTCAGAGGAAGTAGCCCCTGTCCGAGCTATCATCCACAGCTTGTTGTCATCCCTCTTATCCATAAGGGACCACATACCATGCTGGAGCCTTGTCCATGACTCCCCCATAGCCGACTCTTCTTTCTGTGCCTAAAAGAAGCCCACTCATACTTGGACTTGGACAACCGTCCAGGGTACCACAACTGTTGCACAGCACAGGCTGACCAGAAGGTCTGCCTTATTGACCAGAGGGTCCACCAGTCCATCTACAGAGGTAGACAATGGTACACAAGGAACTTAGTTCTTGACATACGTGTTCCATTGTTACTTAGTTGTAACACTTGTCAGACTCTACCAAGTCTACTGCACCCTTCAATCCCTTTTCACCAGGGCCACCTGGTGCTCGGCAGGTCCCCATGTCTTCACAAACATCCCTCATCAGACAGCCCAGAATGATGTTGCCATCAACACGCTCCAACAAATGCTCACGGAGTCAAGGAACCTCACCCTGGACCTCTTCAAAGAAGAAGGCTTTGACAGCATCCTCGCCCTCCTTCCATCCCCCATCTTATCCGATGTCCTCTACCCCATTCTCCTTCTCTTGTCTGCCAATGAACAAGAGGAATACTTCTCCCCAAACCTCCATCCTGCAGATTTCACCAGAAGCAATGAATGTCTGGGTAGAGCAAGTATCCAACCTGCAGAGGAATATGGATCCAATGGGACAGACTCTGACTCATCCAATGAACCAGGAGATGGCAACACCACAGTGGCCCCCTCCCCCATATCACCCAAACCCTCTCCAACCTTCCCCTGTCTCTGCAGACAGTGGAATTTCCTTTTCTCTACTGGGATGCCCCATATTCCCCATCTTAACCTATCCACCTCCATGGGAGCTTCTTTCCACCACCTCCTCCCCAGGATACCTGAGACCTCCCCCACCATGCCTGACCTCAAGCCCATTGCTCCAAATCACCCCCCTTCCTCCATGGATAACAGTTCCACTTCCTTACTGGCACTCACTCCTGCAGTATCCCATCAGTTCCCTCCACACATCCAATTCAGAGATATCACCTGCTTTCAATACTGAGAGCCCAGGCATATCTGTCCAAACTGTCCCCACTACATTTGTCCCTTCTGCTGGGCAACTGCTCTCAGACACTCTCAATACCATTGCCCCACTGCACAATGTGGCAAGTGCAATGCTCTCAGACATCGTGCATGGAACTGCACTGAGGATGACATTGATCCCTCCACTTGGAACATTACCAACCATAATATCAATGAGGGAGATAGAGATAATTGAGCTGGTGGCTCAATGCTACAATGGGGGTAATGTTACAAGTGTAACCAATACCCCACTTTTTCTTTCTCCCCTTGTGTCTCCTCACCTCAATGCCATTGACCATCCCACTCAGGATATCTGGGCAGATGTACTTCCTGACCTAGACATTCCTCAATCTTTATGGGATGAGGTATTCAACTCCTCGCTACTTCAGGAGTAGCCCCCTCTATGCTTGACCTCTTGCCTTTGTCTTGTGCCCCCCTCAGTGCCTTTTCATTTCACCCTCTTTCATTTCGGGCTCATTTCAGACCTATTACTCCTAAGTCAAATTCTCTCATATTTGACTTGTATCCTTTCCATCATATTTCATATTTAGTCTTACTTCATTTCACTAGCTTTATCTTCATTTTGCTAGCATTCATTTCAGCCTCAGAACAACTACAGCCGCAGTTCATTTCATCTTGCTTCTTTTATGTCAGCACTATTTGTTATGACTGGTGTAACAAATAACGCATATGCAGAAGACTGAAGTCTTTACTATGGGACAGGATCTACCTCTATAGACAACAGTGACCTTCTTGGTCTGCAAGCAGATCACCTGATCGGCAAGCGGTGTGCAACGGTTGTGGCAACCTCAGTTGGTATACTGGATGCAAGGCAATGAGCGGGCTCCCTCCAGGCATACAAGGAGTAGTCAGCTATGGATAGATTGTGGGCAAGGCCTATATCTGGGTGTGGCCTCTGAGCAATAGGTGGCGGTGATGGTAAGTGTTGGGCAATGGCTTACGAGCTGATCCTCTGATCAGGGGCAAAGTGGAGACGCCCTCCAGGGAAGGTTCTCAGTTCCTAGAATGAACTCTGATTGACAGACATTCGAGATCTAGTTTATGAAACACCAGTTTCAGGGACTGATCGACACTGGCACTGGTGCTGACAGCGAAGGCTTTGAATTCTATGTAAGATTGCATAGATCAAAGTTAGAGTTACATGGGCAGTGATTCTAGCTATTTATACCTAGCCCCTTTAGGGCTGACTAATGATAGAATCTCTGCTCTAAAGTATAAAAGGAAGAAA
>QFEF01002024.1:0-11740 GCA_003316035.1 Neoboletus subvelutipes
CTAGTGGTCATGTGATCTGATCACATGACTTGAAAAAGATAAGATTAGATAAAAAGAAAAGAAAAGAAACAACTATGTCCCTTGATATGACCTGTGAAGGTTTGGGACCGTAACAAGGTTGTCTCAGATGAAGTGGTACTTGCATTGAATGTGTTTAGTCTGGGCCCAGAATTGTGGATCACGACATAAGATGATGGCTGCTTGATTGTCACAGAACAGTTCAGTGGGAGCCTTTTGCGAGTGTCCGATTTCATCAAAGAAGGTTCGTAGCCAGGCCAAGTGTTGTCCGGCATTACTAAGTCTGATGTACTCTGATTCTGTGGTGGAGAGGGCTACCATGCTTTGCAATTTGCTGGACCAGGAGATGGCTCTGTGATTACTAATGAATATGAAACCAGAGGTGGAGCAGGAGTTATCTAGTTCCTGGGACCAACCAGCATTGGAGTACCCATGGAAGTCCATGTCTGTAGAAAGTTCAGATCCATTGAATTGGAGTTCCATGTCCTTAGTGGCTTGTATGTACCGGAGTGTGCGTTTTGCTGCTTCCCAGTGAATGAATTTGAGCTTTGCGCTGAAATGGCTAAGTGTGAAATGACCCAACAACAACTACTATCTGTCTTGGGGACGCTGAGCTGTTACTATGACTATTTGAAGAAGAGGAGTGAGCGAGGTGTGACAAGTACCAAGACTCAAGGTAAAGTGATCTTTTGAGGACTAAAGCCTCTACTGAGTGGATCTCTTGTTGAAGGGGAAATTCCAAGAGAACTAGACTGGAGATCCAGTGCTAGGTTCTTGGTCTTTATATATGATCTATATAATTTACATGTGTTGTGATCTAATCTATAGATGCTACACTAAATAGGGGTAACTCATGGTTAACATGAGGAAATCATGTAAAACAGGTGTGATGTGCCAGGCATCACAATGGAAGAGAATCTAAACATGTGTCAAACATGAGGTAGAAGCATTGCCTCTAGAATGGAAGAGAAGTGCAATATGTGCTGGACATGAGGCATTGAAATGGAAGATCAAACATGCATCAAGCATGTGTGTGCATATGTAAAAGATTGTGCACAGCATGGAAATGAAAGACATAAGGAGAACATGAGGAGATCTAGATAGATGTTCTAGACTCCAGACATGAGGCATAACATAGATTGGATGTCTTGCATTGTGTTAGATTATTATAGAATCAATAATCATGATGTCATTGCAGACTAGGGGTTAGGTCAGGTGACACAGTCATGTGACTGGGGAATCATGTGATACTAGATCACGTGATTGAGATGGCGCAGTGGCCAAGCCAGCTAAAGGGAACTATCTTCAGTATAGAATCAGATATTGATCTGATTAGATCAGAATAAGATAAGATAAGATAACTTTATTGAAAGTTATTGTGTGTAGGCATTGAGCCATAACAAAGTGTGCCAACCATGTATGCAATGTCTGGGCATGTTCTGAGCATGAGGTACATGAGCAAACCTATAATGGTCAAGTATGAGACCTGTTTTCCTTCAATGATCATTTCTGAAACTATGCGGTCATCTGTTGGATCAGTGGCAGAGAGTTGGAGGCCATGTGCCATAGGAGTCCATGCTGGTTTACATGTGGACATACCAGTTTGCTCAAGAATTGTGCGACAGTATTGGGATTGGCACAAGGAGATTGTCCGGAGTTTCTGGTTCTGCTTAATTTCGATTCTGAGGATATATCTCGCTTCTCCAAGGTCATGCATTTTGAATGCAGCAGAAAGTTTTGTTTTAATGGAGTTCATGAACTTCTGAGTGGTGGCAGCTAGAAGGAGGTCATTGACATAGACAACCAGGAAGCAGACTTGTCCATCCTTCTGGAACATGTAGAGGCATGTTTCAGCATTTAGGTGGATAAAATCGAGTTCTCTGAGTTTCCAGTCCAAGGTTTTGTTCCAAGTCTGGCCAGCTTGTTTTAGTCCGTATAGGGAGCACCGGAGTTTCCAACAGTATCTGGGTTGGATAGGAATGCCTTCTGGAGGTGACATGTATAGGTCTTCTTCCAGTTCTCCATTTAGGTAGGCTGTGGAGACATCCATTTGGTCCAACTCCAAATCATACTTGGCAGCTAGGGCAATTAGAGTATGAATGGAATCAAGATTTGCTACTGGAGCAAAGACCTCCTGGTAATCAACTTCTTCTTTCTGTGTGAAACCGCATGTGACTATCTGGACTTTGTACTGCTCCACATTTCCTTTTTCATCTTGTTTGATTCGGAATATGGGTTTGGAGGTGATCAGAGTTACTCCATCCGGAATGAGTATGGTTTCATAGACGTGATTTGAGTTGAGACTCTGAAGTTCCTCTTCCACGGCAGATTTCCATAAGTCCTTGTCCACTCCAGAGTAGGCTTCCTTTAGGTTTTTTGAAAGTGACTCCTTGGAGGAATTTGCTGTCCCAGTGAATAGGAAGTCTTTGATGGAGGTGAAGAATACTCTTGGGAGTTCTGGTTCTGGAGGTTCCAGAGTGGGTTCCTGAGCCTGTGCTTCTTCTCTATGGTTTTCTTGTCTTG
This sequence comes from Neoboletus subvelutipes, assembly GCA_003316035.1. Classification (NCBI taxonomy): domain Eukaryota; kingdom Fungi; phylum Basidiomycota; class Agaricomycetes; order Boletales; family Boletaceae; genus Neoboletus; species Neoboletus subvelutipes. The sequence goes on from QFEF01002024.1 coordinate 2,542, forward strand.
CAGCTTCTTCCTCTAGGGTGCGCTCATATTCCTTGTTTTTGTTTGCTACCTGTCATTGTTGGTTACTCCATCGGATGGGCAGAGCTGGAGCAGGAGCAGGGGCAGGAGCAGGAATAGGAGGAGCTGGGGGAGCTGGAGCTGGAGGAGGAGGAGCTGGAGCTGGGACCAGGTCAGGGGGAGGAGCAGGAACTTCATCTAGTCAGAGTTGCTCTAGTTGGTTTGCTAGTTCCTCAATGCCAGGGCTAGCAGGTTGTTCTAAAAAGTGTTTCAGAGCTGCAGGGACATCTTCCACTGGTCCAGCATTGCATGAAGGTGGACAGTCATCATCATTGTCATGTTCTGGTAGGTGGAGATGCTCTGGAAATAGGCCCTCCCACTGTCCCTCAACAGCAGGGCCATTTCATGGAGTGGATTCAGCCTTGGAGATCATTCTGGACTCATCAAAAATGACATGGCAGCTGGAAATGATGGTTCAGCATTCAATGTCAAGGAGTTTGTAGGCTTGTTGCCCGTAGGTGTACCCTAGCATGATGCATTTTCTTCTGTGTGGTCAGAATTCCCCCCCCCCACGTTGCTCCTTTGGCATGTAGGCATAGGCAGGACACCCAAAGGGGCAGAAGAGAGTTGGATCGACCTGACAGTTGAAGAAAATTTGGTAGGGGACTTTTCCTTGTAGTCCAGAAGTCAGACTTCATGCAGAGATGTAAGCGGTGGTGGACATGGCATCTGCCCAGAATGACTTCAGGAGTCTGGACTCCTCTAGCATTGTGCTGGCTAATGTGGCCAGTGTCTGATTCATGCGTTCTGCTAGACCGTTCTGTTTCAGGGTGTATGGGGTGGAGGTTTCGAGGAGTGTACCATTGGCTTGGAGTTGATTTTGGAAAGCCTTGTTGGTATACTCTGTTCCTCCGTCACTCCGGATGAACTTTGTGTAGAGTTCCGAGAAATCCTCCTGCCCTACTTCCATTCAGAGCAGGGTTTGGACATTGGTCTTCCATTGGTTGTAGATCTGTAGGGCTTCATTTTTGTGTTTCATGAAGTAGATCCAAGGGAAACAGCTGAAATCATCGACGATGATTATCCAGAATCTATAGCCTTCGCACAATCTCGGAGTTATGGGACCTCTGACATCTGTGTATACTACCTCCAGGGGGTGAGTGCTCTGAGGCTCATCTCAAACTCCGAATAGTAGTCGTTTCATCTTTCCAAGTGTACATGCTTCACAGAATGCAGGTGTTCCAGTAAGGGTGTCGATGCCTCAGAGTTGGTCGGACCTAACCATGTGTTGTTTCTGGTCAACAGACATATGTCCCATCCGTCTGTGGAGAAGGTTTATATTGATGGATGCATGGGCTGCCTCCTTCTGGTCCTTCAGAGTGACTCTTGCATGGTATAGGCCATCTACATGATTGGCGATTAAGATGGTGTTGTTGTCCTTTTGGACATAGCAAGTGTTTGACTTGGCTGGAAAGACAGTGGAAAGACTGGTGGAGGTGAGTCGGTTTACTGAGATGAGCGAAATCTGGAACTCCAGGATTAATAGGACATTTGATAGAACAATTTTGAAGGTGTTCTTGGATACTTGTGATAGGAGTGGCACTGTTCTGATTCTGACAGCATGTGCCACAGAGTTGTCTCTGAGGGTCACTGGACGTGGAGGATGGAGTGGTTGGTATGTTCGGAACCAGGATTGGTGTGGGACCATGTGCAATGTCACTCCAGAGTCTATGATCAGTGTGTTCCTTTTGTTTTTGCTTTGTTTGGATGACAAATAGGCGTGAATGTGTTGGATTAAGGATTTGGATACATTTTCACAAACTACGTTTGCCGAGTCTGGAGTTCCCTCCACTGTATTCACCCTCTCCTTTCCTTTCTCTGGCTTCCTGAATCCCCCCCTTCATAACTCTGCGACCCATTTCTTGTAGGAATGGCAGTTGTCAGAGTTGTGTGTGGTGGAAAGGTGGTGTTCACATCAGGTGGAGGCGTTTGGAGGTTGGGTGGAGGACTTGGGAGTTCCAGAAGCTTTCATAGCAGACTCTGAATGTCCAGAAGGGTGTAGGCGAGCATCTTCGGTGATGATTTGGGTTTCTACCACATCAAAGGTGAGCTTGCTGTCTTCCATGATATTGATGAGTGACGACTTGAATAACTCCCATTCTGGAGTTTTTGGGAGGGAATTCAGGAGGATGAAAGCCATGACCTTGGGGTCGATGACAAATTTCATGCCAGCAAGTCGTGACTCGGAGGTTCGGAGCGATGTGATGTGTTCTGAAATGTCAGAGTTTCCATTCCAGCTTACATTGAATAGCTGTTGGAAAATGTGGAAGGCAGAGGATATGCTCAGAGTGTTACGACCGGAGTAACAAATAACGCGTACGTGGAAGACTGAAGTCAACAGCGCTATGGACAGGTCTTCCTCTGAAGACTGGGCGACCTTCTTGGTCTGCAAGCGGATCACCTGATCAGCAAGCGGTGTGCAATGGTTGTGGCGACCTCAGCGGGTAAGCTGTTCGCAAGGCAATGAGCGGGCTCCCTCCAGGCACACAAGGAGTAGTCGGCTATGGATAGGACGTGGGCAGAGCTCCTATATCTGGGCACGGCCTCTGGGCAATAGGCGGCTGGGCACGGCTAGCATTGGGCAATGGCTAGCAGATCAATCCTCTGATTGATGACAAAAGTGGTCACACCTCCCTATAGAAGGTTGACAGTTACTTAACCAAGCTTCTGATTGACAGAAGATCGAGGTCAAGATTTGGACAAGATGAAACACCGGTTTCTCGACGCTGGCACAGGCACTGACAGCAAAGACTTCAAATTCCACGTAAGATTGCATAGATCAAAGTTAAAGTTACATGGGCGGCAATTCTAGCTATTTATACTAAGCCCCTTTAGGGCCAGTTTCAGATGGAATCTCCACTCTAAAGTAAAAGAGGAAATGACATGTCGCGTCGCGTATGATGCAAAAGGGAAGACACATCATGTCGCATAAGATATAAAGGGAAGGGACACGTCGCGTGAAGCATAAAAGGAAAGACGCGTTGCGTAAGTTATAAAAGGAAAAGACGCATCGCGTACCAAAAGAAGAAGACGCGTCGCATAATATGAAATAGAAGGCTGCGGGTGCAGCTTGACTAAATAGAGGGAAATGAACTGAGGCCGGTGAGTCATGATAGAAAGGACATGAGTCATATGCGAGAGAATATGACTTAGGAGTTAAAAGGTCCGCAGTGGAAATAGAAAGAAGTCCGAAGTGGGCGATCTGTTACGGCTGGTAACAAATAACGCGTACGCAGAAGACTGAGATCTTCGCTATGAAGTAGGTCTTCCTCTGAAGACGTAGGTGACCCTCTGGTCAAGCAAGCGGATCCTCTGATCGGCGAGCGGTGTGCAACGGTGTGGCGACTTAACGCGGTGGCGGCTACTCCAGGTGGTATTCCTGCTAGTGGCAAAGAGCGGGCTCCTTCCAGGCACACAAGGAAGAGTCGGCTATGGACAGAGCGTGGACAGAGCCTCTGTATCCGGGCGCGGCCTCTGGACAATAGGCGGCTGGGTCTCTACTAGCTTGGGCAATCGCTAGCAGGTATTGATCCTCTGATCAATGACGAAAGTGGTGACACCTCCCTGTAGAAGGTTCACAGTGCCTAGATCGAACTCTGATTGACAGACGTTCGAGATCTAGATTGAGCAAGATGAAACACTGGTTTCTCGACGCTGGCACAGGCGCTGACAGCGAAGACTTCGAATTCTACGTAAGATTGCGTAGATCAAAGTTAGAGTTACATGGGCGGCGATTCTAGCTATTTATACTAAGCCCCTTTAGGGCCAGTTTCAGATAGAATCTCTGCTCTAAAGTATAAAAGGTAATGACGCGTCGCGTCGCGTGAGATATAAGAGGAAAGAAGAAAGACGCGTCGCGTCGCGTATGATAAATAAGGGAAGACGCGAGACGCGTCGCGTAAAGTATAAAAGGAAAGACGCGTCGCATACCAAAAGAAGAAGGACGCGTCTTGAAGTAATATGAAATGCGATACTGCAGGCGCAGCTCGACTAAGAAAGCTAAAGTGAAAGTAACTGAGGCTGGTGAGTCATGATGGTGGGAATACGAGTCATATACGAGAGAATATGACTTAGGAGTAAAAGGTCCACAGTATGAAGAGAGAGGAGCCCGAGGCCGGATTACGGTTGGAATAAAGAGGAGTCCAGGATGTCTTCCCATACGTCGTGAGGAATGTCTAAGTCTGGGAGTATGTCGTCCCAGAGGGAATCGGGTATCGGTGCGGATACCGATAGGTCAGGGGAAGCCATGGGTGAGAGAAAAATGGTATCCCCTAGGACACTCGTAACACGATCAGGGTTGGAAGAGCGAGGTGTCCAGGATGCCTTTCCATACCTCCTGTGGGATATCCAGGTCTGGGAGAATATTGTCCCAGAGGGAATTGGATATCGGAGCGGATACCAATAAGTCTGGTGATGCCATAGGTGAAAGAAAAATGGTACCCCCTAGGACACTTGTAACAATGTACAAGAGATATTCAATCCCCAAAAGCACGCAGCTTATCTTGAACGTTTGGTTCATGACCTGTTTGAAGTGACATTGATTTGAGACCTCACATGAAATGCTTTGTGTAGGTTTATCCTATCCGACCCAGAGACATATCCCAACCCAGATGTATTTGACCTGGAGAGGTTCCTTGGCGATAATCTGCAGCTCAACCCGCATGAGGTGTGTTTTGGGTATGGGTAGAGTGCATACCGAGGTATGACATTACGGAGGGTATCATGCGGGTGGGTTTATCAAGTTGCTTCTGGTGTGGAATTTCTAACGACCGGTTTTGCAGTTATGTCAATCTGTTCAAGAGTCAGATCGTACAGTGATCAAAGAAGGCAGGAGATCTTCTCCAGGTTGATCCGAGTCAACCTTGGGACTTTGTGGACACGAAGGAGTTTCGTTTGACTCTTCACACAAATACACTATTCATGATCTTGCACAGATCTGTTTAGATCGTGTGAGGAGAATGTGGGCACTGATATAGGCGTGAAAAGACCTTTGTACGGTGTCTTCCGATCTTAATGTATTAGTTTGGCACTGAGGGCTCCACTGATCCATTCCAATTGGGCAACATGTCCTCCTGAACCTGCTGCAGCTCTCACAAGATGACAAGATTGTGATCCAGCCTGGGAAGCCTTGACAGTTTTGGTGGTCTGATCGAGTTCAGCCTGCTTGGACTTCTTCATGTAGGAGGGGTTTTCATTGTTGTCTGCCTGCCATTTCTTCCTACCTTCTTTCACAATGGCATTGTTTGAATAGGCTTAGGAGAGAGGTGGAGAATGAACAGAAAAGCCAAATGAGAAGGTCATTGACAAAATATCGTTTACTCCAGAAGGAATTCCAGTGGTCTGGTCCTCTGAAGGGATCAGATAGGTTTGCAATCACTCAGAGTTAGGACTTGGAACTCCAGAGTGGCACCTGCTCTTACGGTATGGAGTCGCCACTTGGCAAATAGCTCCTGCAACCATTACTGTACTTTTCCCTTCTTCCTTCCTCCCTGACACTTATTGAGGTACGAGTGTGCCTTAAGCAAATAGTATATATATAGTCCCTTTCTTCTCCACACACCTCAGTTGTTCTTGCCCTTAGGCAACAGCTGAGGTGAGTTGCTTACTCTACATTAACTACTCTGAGACTAATGTAAGATATCATAGTTCCGGTACTTACAGGTAATTACTAGTTGTTCTCGCCCTTAGGCAACAGCTGAGTTCCGGTACTTACAGGACTGGACTTACTCTGCTGAACTCTGGACCTTCAGACCTCCAGATTTTAACAGGTTATGAGCCCTGCTCACACCAACTAAAGAAACAACTCACCCACTTGCGCATCCCTCAGTGCACTTGTGCAACCCTCAGCACGCCCTTCACTTCTAAGCAAACTCTGACTACTGGCTATCTAATGCCATTCATCAGAAAACAAATCTCCTCCTGTCACTCCACCCTGTCCTGTCATCCAGCATGACATTGGATACATCCAAAGTGATGAAATTCTAACCGGACCTGAAACCTTCCCACTATGGAAGGTCAAGACCACCCAGAAACTCCATAGCAGCAAGGTTTTTGGAGTTGTTTCTGGAATGGACATCGCACCTACCCTTTGAACAACCAGAGTCACTGCTTTGAATGTCCACAACTGGCAGGAACACGATGAAAAAGCCCATGGCATCATCCAGGAGCGCATCTCTGACACCCTCCTACTCAAGACGGAGTCTTGTGCCTCTGCAAAGGAACTGTGGGACAAACTAGTCACACTCCTTGACACTCCATGTTACAAGTGTCTTAGACGGTACCATTTTTCTTTCACCTATGGCATCACCAGACTTATCGGTATCCACTCCGATACCCGATTCTCTCTGGGACAATATTCTCCCAGACCTGGATATCCCACAGGAGGTATGGGAAGGCATCCTGGACACCTCACTCTTCCAACCCTGATCGCCCACTTCGGACTTCTTTCTATTTCCACTGCAGACCTTTTAACTCCTAAGTCATATTCTCTCACATATGACTTGTGTCCTTCCTACCATGACTCACCAGCCTCAGTTCATTTCCCTCTATTTAGTCAAGCTGCGCCCGCAGCCTTTTATTTCATATTATGCGATGCGTCTTCTTCTTTTGGTACGCAACACGTCTTTCCTTTTATAACTTACGCGACACATCTTTCCTTTTATGCTTCATGCTACATGTCCCTTCCCTTTATATCTCATGCGACGTGACGTGTCTTTCCTTTTGTATCATATGCAACGCGACGCGTCATTTCCTCTTTTACCTTAGAGCGGAGATTCTATCTGAAACCGGCCCTAAAGGGGCTTAGTATAAATAGTTAGAATCACTGCCCATGTAACTCTAACTTTGATCTACGCAATCTTACGTGGATTTCGAAGTCTTCGCTGTCAGCGCCTGTGTCAGCATTGAGAAACCGGTGTTTCATCTTGCCTAAATCTTGACCTCGATCTTCTGTCAATCAGAAGCTCAGTTAAGTAACTGTCAACCTTCTATAGGGAGGTGTGACCACTTTTGTCATCAATCAGAGGATTGATCCACTAGCCATTGCCCAATGCTAGCCATGCCCAGCCGCCTATTGCCCAGAGGCCACGCCCAGATATAGGAGCTCTGCCCACGTCCTATCCATAGCCGACTACTCCTTGTGTGCCTGGAGGGAGCCCGCTCATTGCCTTGCGAACAGCTTACCCACTGAGGTCGCCACAACCGTTGCACACCGCTTGCCAATCAGGTGATCCGCTTGCAGACCAAGAAGGTCACCCAGTCTTCAGAGGAAGACCTGTCCGTAGCGCTGTTGACTTCAGTCTTCCGCATACACGTTATTTGTTACACCGGTCATAACAAAAGATCAAAGTTTTTCTTTGCCTGCGGAGCTGCCACGCCCCAGGACCCACTCTTGATATAACTGACTACTAGATAGTAGTCACGAAGCTGCCGCAACGAGACATATAAATTTACAGAGCCTGCTCAGAGAACCATCTGACGAGGAGAACCAAAGAGGACCACCAGGAACCTTTGCAGCTGTACCACCAACCTCTTCCACTTCCAGAAGAATCGGAGGAACATCTCGGAGTACTCCATCTCTCTCCCCTTCCATCATTCGAACCACTTCAGGTCAACCGTCCCAAAGTCAGACCCCATTGGCAGATCCTTCCCCACAGCGACAGTTAGAACCGGAGCCTATCCAAGTAGACCAACCAGAACCTCCTGTTGGATACTACTCCCACGCCCTTGGAAGGACTGTTCTACTCAGTGAGACTGACCCCTACTGCCAAAACCCTGACCCGGAAGACCCTGACCCAGGAAGTGACGATTCCGACGACAAAGATCAAATCAGGATGGGTGAAATCAAAGCCGCTCTCTCCGAAGAGTTCTCAGGAGAACCAGACGATGCCCATAGATGGTACCTTGCCATGCAAGGATACTTCTCTCTCCATGAAGAGAAATACAATGATCATGCCAAATCCCTTATTTTCCTCAACCGCATGTCCAAAGGACGAGGGAAGTCCTTCTCCGAGGCTTGGCTTACCAAGCTCAATGATAATACGCTCACTGAGGGAGAACGAAAGTTTGAAGAAGTTACCAAAGCTTTCCATACCACCTTTTCCCCCTATGATACCACCGCTTCCGCGAGAATCAAGATTGCAAATCTTGTCCAAGATGCGAGAGACAATTCTGGCTTCGAGAAATATGTCTCCATCTTCTCCATGCTTGCCGTCAGAACCGGAATATCTGACATCGCCGCCCTCTCTGAATGGTTCCTCAGAGGGCTCTCCATCCCCATCGCCACCCAGCTCACTCTGTCCGGTATACTCAAAAACGCCAAGAGTATGGAAGAAATCTACTCCAAAGCCTCTGAGATCGAGGGAGGGCTCAGGAGAATCCAAAACCTTAGAAGAGGACCACAGGCATCCTTTGGTGGAAACAATAGTAGCCACAGGGATCCCAATGCTATGGATGTTGATTGTCTTACGATCACGCCAACAGAACGGGCAAAGTGTCTTCACGAGCAGAGATGCTTCATTTGCAAGAAAACTGGTTGCACAACTCGAAACCACCCTGGCTACGCTCCTGCTAGCCTGAAGATTCAGTCAAACCACTTTACCAGGGCCATCCCTACCAGTTCCCCCACCTCGTTCTCTGCCACCCCTGCCACCAAGGACCCTCTGGATGCATTCCTCAGAACCATCGAAGACAGTCAAAACCGTGATCAGGTCCTTCGTACCCTAAAGTCAGTCTACGACCCCACCTGTGATGAGAATGGAGATCTGTTAGAAACCGAGGAGGTCAAAGTCCTCTTGGCCGACGAACTTGACAAGGAGTTCAACACATCTTTTTAGAAGGAAGGGGTGTACCAACGTCACTACCTTCCATAAATGTCGCCCCCGTATTTATTTCTGGATTGAAGTCTAATTCTATTCGTCTTCCCCTCTCGATCTGGAAACAAAATGGGCAAATCGTTGGCGTGAATGCTCTCTTGGATAGCAGAGCAACTGGATGCTTTATAGCAAAAGAGGCAGTCACCTGACTGAAACTGCCGACTGAAACGTTAGACGTTCCTATTGCCACATGGAACGTAGATGGGACGCCGAACCAATCCAGAACAATAAAGGAGAAGACCACGGTGGTCATTGATCTCCAAGGAGTA
>QFEF01002028.1:0-20652 GCA_003316035.1 Neoboletus subvelutipes
ATCCAAACACACGACGGTCCGTCGGCGATATATATCCGGCCCTGCATCCCGATGCACAGCGTCACAGCGTGACAATTCCACGTGACCTGTATCGTGGGAAAATTCAAGTCGGGAGGAGCGTCATCCATCCGTGGGTTCCTCATCCCCTACTTGTCCTCCCTCTTCCCCGCCAGCACCCTCCTCTTCCTCCCCCTCCCCCCGCCATAGCTCTGAATGGTGCTCACTGTCCACGCTCAATCTCCTGCCCATAACCTTTCCCCGCCCGACATTGATCCCGGCCCTTCCAACCAGACAGCCCATTCCCTCAGAAATACCAAGGATTCGATACCCGCCTCGGAACCCAATGATTCGTCTCGTCCCGACCCCGACCCCGACCCCGACCCCGCATATCCCTCGCCCGCGCAGACCACTCAGGTGCCTACTGAAGCAGCCAGCGTCCACAGCCTCCCGGTAGGGCATGTTTCGGCAGTCCATTCTCCTCTTCAGCGACCGTCGACCGCTCGATCTCCGCCGTCCCCCGACACCTATGCAACTCACCTCTCCCCGTTGCATACCCAGTCATCCAGCGTGACGGTGGATCCGGCGAGAGGTCACCCCATCAGACGCCGTTCAACCATGGAGGTAAATTCCCGTGCTCTTTGCCTCTTCGCAGATTCCCTAGAGCGTTAAACTTTGATCCAGCCACCGCGGTTTAACAATCGTCTCTCTGGCTTTTTCTCAAATCTTATTCATCGTCGTGATACCATCACGGCGAACGCTCGGCCGACTCAGGGAGAACCACCAACGACACCTGTCGCAGTGCAATCTGAAACAGGCCCGAGGCTACCCTCTCCGGCTCCCGTCCGGTCACCGACGCCCCCACCTCCGCTACCTCCACCCACGCTCCATGAATTGGGCCTCTCATTATCCGCGGTCACCTCCGACCTTTCGCCGTCCCACTTCAGCTCCTCCCCTGCAAGCGGAGCCTTTTTAGCTCCCCATTATCTCCTCCTCTGTCACGCACAAGGCTTAGATGTACTTCCTCTGGTCTCGCCCCCAGCTTCTCAGCCATATGCTCTGGTGCGTAGGGTCGCATTTAAAAGCGTCGTTGTAATGGAGCATCGTGGAGTGTTGGTAGCTATAGCGGGTCGCAGGGATGGCGTTCGAGTGTACGCTTTAGAGGAAGTCAAGAAAGCTGTGGAGTGGCGCATAGATGTCGAAGTTCGTAGAGAACGAGAACGATCACGCAGAGAAGAGTCCAAGAAGACAGGTCCTTGGAACCCGAGCATTGACCAGCGGGATTCATCGGAGAAACGGGGTAAACTATCATTATCAACTCCACCAACCGCCGAGATATCACAAAACAGTAAGTTTACTTCGAAATCGCCATCAATCTCCAGTCCTGCCACACCAAAGAAGCCGAGGCCGCCGACAATGCAACCACTCTCTCCATTTCCCCCCATAGGTCAGCCCCCTCCCTACACCAGCGTGCCAGATAACAGGCCGCCTTTACGAAACCAGCAGTCTTCAGTTTCAGTAAATATAGCTCGCTCCAGGCGGTCGTCACTGTCCTTGGTCGTTGTTCCTCCCGTTCCACCGTTGTCCCCTCCAATACCATCAAACGCGGCCACTGTCACCGTTCCAAATGCGGCACCTGTATCAAAGAACTCTGACTGGCTTGAAGCCAGCGATGACGAAGCTATTGATGTGTTAACGGCTGGTGCAAGCGGAAGTCAAGCATTGGATGAGAGGACAAGTTCCATTCCGCCTCCGAGGAACGATCAACAAGGTAACATGGGTGGCACTACTGCTGCACTTCCAGTCCGAAGCCACACGGTTCAATCCCACCGGAGGAATCGTCCGCCAAACCTTGATTTAAATTTTTCCCGTGCAAACCCAGGTCTTGTGTGTCCAGACGATCTCTTTCCGTCTCTAGCTTTTCTCACCCTTCGCCAGGCTTTACAATCTTCGCCGCAGGCAATTAACCAGAGTACTGCCATTCATGCCTCTTATGAAACACAGCCACAACAGCTTTCTCCTGTGGATCCCGATGAAGATGACGACGACAATGCTACCGTTCCTGGTGAACGGATTACTCTTGCCCAAGCTCTATTAGAAAGCAGGCTCCCTGAGTTACCTCCCGCGGGCACCACTCAACAACAGGAGCCTATCCTGATTCATGCATCAGCTCCGGCGATAGGCGAAGATGGTTTCTTTGCAACATCTTCCTTACCAGATGCTCTTTCTTTTCATAGTCGAAATACCTCCAATCGGCCGGAAAGACGACGACGTTGGTCTGTTCTCGGAAGTATTTTCAATCCCACTGGGTCCCAAGACATGAGAACGTCGCCTTCCCCTTACGATACGCCTTTGGGTTCCCCTGTGTCGCCACCTTCTCCGACGATACCCGGAAGTGAAGATAGACCTCTCGCACGTTCACTCTCTAATCGCACACGACCCTCGGCGACTACGACTGGTCTTGTTCGTCGACCGTCCACTTCTGACAGCCAGCGCCCTCCACATGCTAGCTCGATTCCACCTGTGCCCACCGTCCCTTCTATTCTGGGGTCAGTGCCGCCACACCGCCTCCTCCCACGAATCTTCGGCACGGCGTTCAGTTCCCGCAGGTCAGACGATCGACCCCCGACGCCCGTGCTCAAGAACGTCGATATGGACTCGAGAAAGAACAACGTCCAATCCCCGCCGACTCCCCAAGCACCACCCCCAAAACTTGAATATGTCAAATTGCCCGGAACCAAGGGGTCCCTTCTAATTAAAGCAGTCGAGACTCAGAAAAAAAGGTACGGTGAAGTGCTCTTAATCATTCTCTTTTAATCTTGTGATAGTTTCCTCGCAATTCTCTGTGGAGAGAATGGAGAGAAGGTGGAACTGTTCGCTGGAACATATAGAACAGCTCTTGGCCTCTCTCGTACTTTTATTCTTCCAGACTCTCCTAAGTCCCTCGAACTACAACTGCAAGGCGATGACCTCGTGGAGGTCTTTTTGGTATTTTCACAGAATGTTTTCGGGTTGGAACCTGCAACCGTAAGGGTGCGTGAAGTCCGCATTGGGCGCGCAGAACGAAGGGCCGCCCGGCGGAGGGTGAGGGAAATCCGAAATGGTCAGACTGACCTTTTTGACACCGATCCACAACTTCCTGAAGATGACGACAACAACGTTAACATTGGCGTTGGTGTCACCGTACCATCTGGCCAGGACCTACTTTCACGCAACAACTCCACTGTGCATCTGCCCGAACCTGTTAACACGCCAATGGGAAGCAGTGGCGCACACGATTTTGCTCTGGCACACGCTGAGGAACTGGTTGCCCTCGCTTCCGCCCAGGTTGGACCTTACACAACATTCCAGCAGTTATCATTCGCACCGAAGATTCCTCTTGCTACTATCGCCGACGACTATATTATACCTCCAACATATGTTGATTTTCTCGGTTATCGCGCTGAGCATGAACCAGACACTTACGGGGACGGCAGAAACCTTGCGTCTATCCAATTCAATCCACCTGGTTTACCCATGCCAGCACCAGCACCTCCGTCTAGATGGTTCTATCGCGATCCCAAAGGAGTTGTCCATGGTCTGTCACACTTTTGATACATTGTAACATTATATTTACAATGTTCCAGGACCTTGGAAAGCGAGTTTGATGCAGGCTTGGTACAAGGACGGGTTGCTTCCGCCCGATCTCCCTGTCCGCAAAGAGGAAGATAATGAGTATATATTACTCAGAGACCTTAGACAACAATGTGTCGACCCGGTTCACCCATTCCGGTCAGCCCCACCACTCCCGGCTATACAACCTTCCCCACTGCTTTTCGAAGCATCCAAACCGCTGCTTCCGCCTATTTCTCTTCTTGTTCAGCCCCGGCATTTTGGTCCACCAGCATTATTCTTTTCTTCTCGGGGTGGGCACAGTACGTCTATCGTTGATGCTCGCGGACGTTCCGTGCTTAGAGGAAGATTCCTGTGGAGCGCGGACGAGGAGGCCAACTCCAAGCTAAATGCTCCGCGAATGGGTGACATAAAGAGGGTGGAAGCTTTCGATGTGGGAGACCGTTCTGTGATCGTTGCAATGCGACAAGGAGGCCTAGAAGCGATGAACCTCGGCGACGCGTTGCTCAAACCAGCAGACGAGTCGCGTACGGTCCTGCCACATTTTCTTCCTCCACCTTCGAATATTAACAGACGAGGACCTTTTGTATGGAAGATAGGGACTCCTATCAGCTCCTCCACTGGCGGCACTGCCCTGTCCGCGAGGACAAAGGCTGGTTATCTGGGAAGGAAGGCGAGCTATCCTCCAGGAAAATCACCATCCAAGGGCGACTTCACAACTGCCAATGATAGTGAACAAGAGTTCACTGATGAAATTGTTTTCCTTGGACGTACCGGTGACGACCTTTATTTATGTGAACGAAATGGTGGCGTCTTTAGGATACTAAGACTCCGTCCTGATGCATAGACACGTTTTCATTTCCACTCTTTTCATATTTTATCCTTCGCTGTCTTCACATTGACATCCACTATATATCTATCGCACGCAGATACCTTTGATACCTATCTCTCCTTCACAATTAACTATTCATAGTTTTGCAGCTATCTTCCGTAGATCAGTTTTCAAGATCTTGCCAGTGGATGTTTTCTATAAATGCAGGCATAAGCATATTTAATAGATCGAGATAGGACACGTTTACCGGAAGTTTATCAACTACTTGGACCCACTCGGGACAGGCAAATCCTGGTAAAAGTGTGCGCGCGTGGCGCTTCAACTCCGCCTCGAATCCTGCGTGATTCCCAAACCATGTTTGAGCATACTCTGGTAGGAGGATAACGAAAGCCATTGGACGTTCACCCCACTTGGGGTGGGCCCTCGCAACTACCGACACCTCGAGGACATGCGGGTGGCTTGCAAGTTCTTTTGATGCCATGAGTCAGAATAACGATATGGTAGGAGGCACGCCTTACCCAGTTCTATGGCCAGACTGGATGCGTTCTGTCGAGGCATAAACACCACTGCCGGAGCCAAAGAATCGACACCAACATACTCACCTCTCCGCCAGAGATAATGATGTCCTTGCCCCTATCCATAATCTGTACAACACCATTGGGATACATCACCGCAAGGTCGCCAGAGTTGAAGTACCCTCCTCTGAACGCTTTGCGAGTAGCTTCTGGATCTTTGAAATACTGTCAAACAGTGTGGTATTTGTAAGTTTTCATGGTTTAACGAATGGTATCTCTCACCTCTTTCATGACAATGTTGCCCCGCGTGACGACCTCACCCACCGTATTTCCATCCTGGGGTACGTCAATGAGTTCTTGGTCGTTCTCATGCCTTGGAGGGTACACAACGCGGACGCTTTCAGCGATGGCAAAGCTATGTCCCTGACGTGCCATCAACTTTGCACGATCTTTCAGCGACAGCGATGTCCAGGAGGGCTGATCGTAACACCGCGTGAACGGTCCGTAAGTCTGTGACCAGGGTAAACTATGAATACTGGAAAGTGACCAAGTGGCATACTTCACTGAAACATGACCTCGAGTTAAACGGCAAGACAGACATGGGAAAGAAAGACTCACGTAAGGCCATATACGTGGACAGGCTTGATCCCAATCTGCTCGAGCTGACCGATCAACTGAGCCGTCGGTGCGGATCCAGCGACGATGGCAGAAACAGACTGCTGTAAAGGTTGCTTAGAGGCATCATTGATGATTCCAATCTGGTTGGGGTCTGCTATAATGTGATGGCAAGTTTTTGGTAGAGAAACAGACCTGGACTGTTGGTGCACCGCAGTAATGTGTGACACCAGAGTTGAGGAGATGTTTCCAAATTTGGGGATAGTTGACCTGTCGGAGGGTGATCTACGTGGAGACGTCAATGACAGGAAATCAGAGACGAAATCGCACGATAAAGACATACTTGGGTTGCACACGCAAAAACATTGGCCCAAGGGAACGTCCATCCTGCAGCATGGAACATAGGGAGGACCCTGCACAGAAGGGATGATTTCGACAGAGTACCGAGGGAGGAGAGGAGAGAGTACCATAGGTATTTGGATTCGCGGTCGATTCTCAAGGACAAGTATTGAGATTGTCGTCTGATTATGAGACTGAATACCTACCTTGCCTCGAAAGCGTTCGCTATTGCTGCAAGGTAGGATCCTGAAATTTGGATTCAGCCGCTAAACTGGTGCTTAAAAAGCAAGAATATAGACCTCGCAGGGTAGTGATGACCCCTTTAGGCTAAAACAACTTGATCAGATGATCATCTAGGGAGTCGGACACCCGGACGCGCACTCTACCAGTAGTACCCGAGCTGGGATTGGGGTTTAATGCCAATGTCAATGTCAGGGAATGGGATCTCACGTGTAACACAGAACTGCAGGAGTGTCTTCGTTTGTTTCTACATCAAGGCCGGGCCAGCCTCTCTCAGAACTGAATCTTCGACCCGCGGAGAGAAAGTCTTCGTATGGATCCCCAAGCGCACCGGTATCGTTGGAGACGATGGTAGTGACTTTAGTGTTTGGGACGAGATGCAAGTACTCGTGGTCGACAAGTAAGAGTTTGGATTCGCTGTGCTCCAGAATGTAAGTAATTTCTAGAGGAGTTAGGCGCGTGTTGATCGGTGTAAGGATGGCGCGAGCGGCAAGAACACCAAAGTGGGCATCTGCAAACCTAGATCAATGGGCATGAGCTAGGAAATGAGGAAGATATTCACCTGCCATCATAGGGCTTGCGGGAGTAGAAGGTTAGCCGAGATATCTGAGGAAACGCTACGGGTGCTCACGAATTTGGAGCCAGAACTGCAACACGATCGCCTGGGCGAATTCCTGCCTGTATGAGGGCGTATGCCAAATTCTGGATGCGTTGAGCCCTACGGCACTGTCAGGAGTGAAAAGGCGTGTGGTGGAATGAATTACCATATGCTATATGAGTAGAAAGTTGGCTGGTTGGTATCTGGATGGACAAGGGCAAGCTTGTCTGGGTATACGAGAGCGGCATGCAACAGAAAGCCGACTGGGTTCTGTGGACGAGGGTGAGGTGGTAGATGGTGACAAAATATGATAACGCACGAGGGGGTGGTAATTTACCGGAGTGGAATGCAGATATTTCTGGAGATAACTAACGTTGTGCGGGGGTATACTCTCTGCAGTTGGACGAAACGGAAATTGAAGGGGAGACATGGCTGGTACACAAGCGTAAACAAAAACATACTTTCTCTCTCTCTCGACAACCATGGCTGATGCTGCAGCAGGTTCTGTGGACAAATCTGTTCAGGTCAAGCTCGTCCTTCTCGGTATGTCCCTCCACCTTACACTCCGCTCATATACCCCACCCGCCTCATCCTTTCCTCACATAACCAGGCGAGGCTGCCGTTGGCAAGTCATCCGTCGTTCTTCGATTCGTGAGTCGCTATCTCAAGCTCTCATAACTTGCCTACACACCCCATCTCCTCGCTCTACCTAGGTATCCAACGAATTCCAACCAAATAAAGAACCCACTATCGGTGCTGCCTTCTTGACCCAGAAATGTCGTCTAGAGGATCGTGTACTCCGTTATGAAATCTGGGATACTGCTGGCCAGGAGCGCTTTCATTCTCTCGCAGTCAGTCCAGCCAATCTTGCTTCATCCACCCTGACTATAACTCCATTTCATAGCCCATGTACTATCGCAACGCTCAGGCTGCCGTCGTGGTTTATGACGTCACGAAAGCTTCCAGTCTCGAGAAAGCAAAGTCCTGGGTAAAGGAATTGCAGAGACAAGCCAACCCCAATATCGTCATCGCACTCGCTGGGAACAAACTCGACTTGGTCCAACCATCTCCCTCCCTCCCAGGCGCAACCCCTGCATCCGAGTCCGAAGACGAGGCAGATGATGCCACCGCAACTCCAGGAGAGCCTCCCAGTCCCGGGGCCGGCGAGGAATCACTACGGCAAGTCCCTCGGGAGGAAGCTCAGGCCTACGCCACAGAGGCTGGCTTACTTTTCTTCGAGACCAGCGCCAAGACCGGAGAGGGTATCGTAGAGATTTTCACCGAAATCGGTCCGCTTCCTTGCCTTGATTTCCCCCCTGTGCCTGACTAAATCATACCCAGCCAAGAAAATACCAATCGAGCACATCTTGGCTTCCAACCGCGGTGCTGGCAGAAACGGCGTCCCAGCTGGTCGAGCGGGTACTGCACGGCAACAAGACGCCGTTAACTTGGAGGAAAACCAAACCAAAGGCAAAGATGGCTGCAATTGTTGAGCCATTCATTTCTTCTTATTCTGGGGAACTACCATCTTGTCGTTCATCCCATGATTCATTACATGAACCCTTGCCATATATGTTTACGCCCAAAAACCTTCCTCTTGTAATTGATTCCTTAATTCTACTCAGTTATTGGACAGTAGACTCAATAGCCTTGGCATCGGCCACCGTTCATCCAAACAGCAAACACAGACCGGCCAAATCAGTATACCCATGGACACGTTTCACCGATGATCATTATTATGTGCAGGAATAAAATCCACGTAAGGCGGAGGCCTCGCAACCTGCTCTTGGTCATTGGGCGTCAGATACGGTGGGGGCGCTGGCACATGGGACGATCCTTGATCCATGACTGCACCAGCTTGTGAGAGCGAGTGGCGATCATGGGCGAACGAGTGATGAGGCATGCCTGTGGAAGGATGGGTTTGAACAGAGCCAGGCGACGTCGGGGATCTAAAGACGGAATCTATGGAAGGAGGTGGGTCGGACGGATCGTCAAGAGGCGGGGGCGGGGGCGGGGGTTGCTCTTCTGCAATCAACCCCAAGACCCGACGTGGTTGAGAAAGATCGACAAACTCGGTGACCTCAGGGTCTTGTGCCGCCTCTTCAACCGAAGGCGGGGGGGTCGATGTCCGATGCAGCGGGTCAGTGTGACCATCAAACTGTTGGGAAGAGGAAAAGCCAAAGATGACCCCTTCACCAGCTATAGTTGTCTCTGCCACGGGGGTCGCGAAATGTTCTTCCGTGTTCGTAGGAATATAAATCTCGTTCTCCGACTCTTGGAACGTGGGCAGACCGGTAGACGTGGATGCTTCTGATGGAAAAAAGGGCGGTGGAGGAACGTCTCTGTCTTCGAATGGAGGAGGAGCTCCCTGTTGCGTGTAACTTGGTCCAGCTTCTCCTTCGTGATACAAAGGAGCGGAAATTTCGGTGTCATCTTGTCGTACGGTCTTGAGTGGTGGACGATCATGCTTCTTTTGATACGCAGTATCTACCCATTCTTCAACCTCGGGTAGTGGAGCGGGGGGTGGGATAATAGTGATAGGGATGGAAATCGTGTACTGCGTTTCTGTCCTGCTCGCGATGTCGACAAAGGAGGTGTGGACATTCAATAAGAACGATACTTTATGCAAAAGTGTTGTTTGTGTGATGGAGACGCATTGTGGGTCATTTTCCACGTAGGCGTAATCCCCTTCAGCTAGGGACCGTGGGCGATCAGGTGGGGATGCAGATGGCGAGGTTTGATGCAGAACGAAGCGCAGTCGGACTGGATGCGAGGCATGGAACCTGCAAGATGCCCCAGAACGGGACATGACTGTTGTATATGTAGCAGCAAAGGGCGAGGGAGAGCCCGGCAAGGGATCACCTGGTTTCTCCACAGCTGAAGCACATGCTACAGATGAAGGACCCTCGAGCGGAGAATCGTTGATTTCATCTGTTGATCGTCCCATAGCTTCCTGCGAAGGGTTCTGCAACTCGCGCTCCAACTCATCGAAACACTTAACCTTGACTACGCGAAGCAGCACCGTCTTGACATTACGGAGCCTGAGCCCTCCTTCCAGGACAAGCTGGCGGGGTGGAGGCGGCACCGTGACATAGACAGGGATTGGTTCTCCCGCAATGAAGGTTGATTTTGGAATCTCTGCCTCCACGCGCACTGGATGATGCATGACGTGCTTTTCAGGTGAGATCGCAACAGTATGCGTGTGTGAAGTATAGCGCCTCGTGTGTACCAACAGTTCTCTTGACATAGGGGGGAGTGTCGGATCCACTGGGTGCAGGATCGCATTTAGTACGTGCATCACTGAAGAGTGTAGGGTGTGGACACATTGCGGCACGTCTGGCATGAGTGGTACGGCGAATGGGAAAGAGGTCGGGATGGTTTCGTAAGAGTCAAGCGGGAAGGAAGCCACGTCCATCTCGGAAACGAAGAGTTCAATTTCCCGTCCGTGTACAGACTCTGTCGTGCGCAAAGACACGGACCTTTGGCCCAGTGAGTCGGTCAGGGCCATCACCAAGGAGGAAACGGACAGACTGACAATTTCTTCCATGCGCCGGGTTGGGCACCCTTAAGGTGCACTTCCCCCTCCATTGCTGCGTGTTCCCCTTCAGCGCCAACATAGCCCTTTTGGAAGTTTATACCGTCTAGGGCTGGTACAATAAGTAGCTGGAGACCAGACACGTTCGTTGGGCAGTCACTGTGCAGGACATCGCCGAGGCCATGTTGAGAGTACCGGGGAGGGGGAGCAGTATCAGCAGGCATACGTACCAAACGCCTCTGGTGCTGGAGTACGCCGCTGATGGTTGGTCGTAGTTGTGGTCAAAGTGGAGAACAGGCGTGTATCATCCACACTGGTATCAGATCATATTACCAACCCGTGGATTGCCACAACGATCGCCGTGCGAGGCTAGATACATGACATTGAAATCAGAGAAAACATACGGAATCCTCATTCTACTCTCATTAGGCTCTCCAACTCGGCAAACATTGTCTGATCCAAATCTCTCTGCGTGAGCAGTTCCCATGCCGCGTCCTGGCGACCAGCGAGCATCCCCATCCCCCTCTCCACGTTGGTTTCTCTTGACTCCCCAAAGCCCATCCCGAACGCAAACGTTGGTTGGGTGGCTTGAGAAGTGTCGAAAGCATCCTCACCACCATCGACGGCCTTCATTGCTTCGACTGCTCTGCGCGAAGTACTCAAGAACCACTGTCGGGCCTCTGGCGAGGCATTGGCTGCGGCAAACCTCTGAGCCATGCGAAGCATAATCTGCGAGAAGTGAAGCGACCGGTCCGATTTTATTTTTTTCTTCAATTCCGGAGGGGATAGGAACGCGATGGCGTATATCGCCATTGTCGTTTTCTCAAGATACGATAGCCACGATTCTCGTGAGAGAAATGCGAAATCAGGATCGCTCACTGGCAGGCGATAGACCAGAGTTTCTAGCAGACGCCATAACCATTGCTGTGGTATGACTGTAGAGAATATTTTTCGACTGTGATCCAGGTGGGCAATGTGTGTGAAGACGTCGAGGGCCCCATCAGAAAGAGAAGGTGGCTTGTATTTGTGGAAAGGGATACCACTGAGCTTCAGCATTTGCGTTGGAGGGATTGCATCTGCCGGCTCGATTAGGATGGATGCAACGAGCTCGAATATCCGGGTGCAAATGCGGGTAGTAGACTCGGAGGGGGAAGTGGATTGGGGGAAAGAGATCATGACTGCGAGGTTGGACAGAATATTGAGAACATCCTTGCGGACGTTGATGACGTCAGGAATGGAGAGAGCAGGTGATATTGGTCTCGGTGGACCGCCCTCCTGCGGGACCATGACTCCACAAACACGCAATATCAACTCCAACGTCCGTTCGTGCCTCGCCATGAACTGCATGTTGTCTGGAATGACAGACAAATTCCGGATGATATTCGTCACGGCAAGAATGACATGACTTGAACGATGCCGGGGACCATGATCCGTCTTCCGCGAGTTCTGCTCGCTCTTCAGTCCCGCGAATGGCAGCGACTCGGCTTCGAGAGCGAGGGTTACCAATTCACGATGGCGGGGTATACGGGTATTCTCCGTCAGGCAGTATTGGGGCGTATCGGCAACCCCATCGAATGCTTCTTCCTCCAATAGATCCAACACTTCCTCCAATAGATCAGTACACTGTGCAATGGGAAAGCCCGAACCGGGGGTGGGGCCTTTCATCGTCGAAAGCAGGGTGAGCGTGGTCAGAGCATATGATAGTTCGACCGTTAGCCGACAGCGGATGGACATCGTGAGCGCTTCTATGTCCACGGTTCCCCATTCGTTGATATCCCGCATAGGGCGACGTTGAGCACGAAGGTACTCGTCTTCCAATATGTTAAGGTCACGTCCTCCATAAGTGTCCACTTCACGCGCTAGAGGAATGTACTCGATTTTGGTCCTCGTGAACTGAGAACGTGGGCGAGATGAGACGGGAGGTGGTACCGAGGTTGTTGGATTTTGCGGGAGTGACCGGTCCACCGACGTTGGCATGGAGGGTAACTGTGAGGATGGTTAGAGGTTTCAAGGAAGGGGAATAGAAAGCACTGACGTCTGGCAATTCTGTCCCACCTTATTTATCGGCCGCTCAATGTCACTAATTACGTACATCAAACGTTAATGAATGGAGCTCACCCATCTTCAACCTTGCACGCTTTCCATCGAGTTCCTCGGACTCGAGCCTTCGTTTCATTCCCGGAGTATCTTGCTCGTGGTGTTCATTGCCTGAAGAACCAGGAAGGGGTCCAGTAGTTGTGCTGCTCGGTGGGGGCACCAACGAATGACCGGATAAAGAGTCCGAGAAGCCATGTGTTCCTGGGAGATATGTGTTCGGCACCCCATGCTGTGGATGGGGACTCTGCGGTAATGTTTGTGATGCAGGGGCAGTGGGGCTACCGGTGATCGAGACCGACGTGTTTTGTCCGCCTGATACGGACTGGTTCGGCAATCCCATCATGTTAACAGAACCGGATAACTGAGAAGAGGGGCCTGAGAGTGCTGAACTTGGTGGTTGGGGATGCATGTTGGGAGGGTTGTTTGGGACCCCGGGTGCGCCGGGGGGACGACTCGTTGTCATCATTGCCTTGCGATTCGTGTCCTGGACGTTGCGACGATAGACCTCTTCGAAAGGTTGGATGATAGCATTATAATAATGGGCCAAGATGGCGGAGGTAGCGCGCTGACCGTTGGGCATAGGGACCGGGAGATATTCAGGAAGTTCGAGCTGCGGGAGAAGGTGTGACCATGCGTTCTGTTGCGTTACCTAGATGATGATCAACTTACGGCGGATGATGTACGACACTGATGAAGATACCTTTTGGCCGCCACCGAAATGCAATACGATGCCCCATAATCTGAACAAGTCGACGTCCTTTCCAGCTAAACGAAATGCGCCGACTTCAGTGGAGCATTCCACGTTTTTCCATGGTGAGGATGCGAGGTCGTAATTGGGAGGATATGGAACGGTGGTTAAAGTGGGAGGAAGAGGAGTGCCCCTGGTGAGATGGACGTTGGCGAGGCTGACCAAGAAACGCTGCTTGCTCTTTATCATCGGGGGATGGCGGGGAGGGACGTTTGAAGATGGCATGGAAGGGTCGAACGATGCGGGGTTGGGCTGGAGGTTGTGAACGGGAGAAAAGGCGGGCTGAAGGCTGGGATGGGGGGAGAATTGCATAGTGGGGGGAGCGTCCTGAATCGGAGGCTGGAACGCGTTTGACTGATTATAAGTGGAAGCGATTCCGCCGAGAAATGATCCCGGAGTTGTTCCGCCCAGCGGTATCTGGGACGGAGACGGCACGGGCTGTCGCGGGTAAGTGTTTGTGAGCTGGCGCTGCATGTTGACAACGTTGAGGGCGGCCATCTGTTTTGCGGCGGCATTGGAGTCGAGATTGAAGAAGGGCTCGGTGATGGCGGTGGAGTGTGGAAAGGGCGGTGCGCTCGCGTTTTGCGGGTTCTGGTTCCGTGGCTGCTGGGGCCTGCGTTGTGGGGTGAACGAAGGGGGCGGGGGACGAGGAAGGGAACACTCACAGCATGGTGGTCGTCGTCGTCGTCGTGGTTGTCTCACGCCCACTCCAGCATGTCTCGCTCAGAAATCGACGACATATTCGCAGCACCTCCAAAGAAAAAAATAAAAACTTCGCCCTCTCAACAACAAAAGATCCCTACAAAGTCTCACAATCCAGAAACCATCCTCGACCCGTCCAAAAAAAAGCCACGACGTCGAGAAAAAAATCACACAAAGGCAGACAACGACCACTTCAAAGATTCCAGGGGATCCGTCCTTCGTGCGTCTCTTCTTTCTTCATCTCCCACCATCCCAATTGCTCCCAGGTCGCAAGACAGTCGATGGCTACAATATCTACAAGGAGGACGAACTAGGCATCTCTACCACAGGCGGAGGTGACCTCTCATCCACCCCCTCCCTGCTCTTTTCTGAATCCATATTGTCTAGACACCCCTCTTTGTCCATTTGATTGCCAATGCTGTCAGTCTCCAATGTGTACAACCAGCTTTCTTCTCACCGACTCATCCCCACAGGTTTCTGAACGATACCCAGTACCCACATCATGTGAAAGAAATGTATCCATGCACAGTTGTATCCATCACCGGCTCTGTTCAAATATCGTTGTCAACATTTCTTCTCGGGATCAACTCTCGGGGGTAAGAATGATTGAGATGCGCTAATTCCTTTGAACGTGGTAGACCATACATGCGGGAACGATGACTCTTGGCCCTTCTTTAACCTTCTCGGCTCTATCGAAGCCTCGCCGACCCAGCCCTGGTGGCCATGGTCTGCAAGGTCAATATGTAGCCAACAGCATGCCACCCTTTTTATCCACCCCATCGAACATCATGTGTCGCTTGGGACGGTACTAATCTACGGGCAACATTTCCTCAGTCAATATTGTATTTTTGTGAAATTTATTAGATTCATGAATGAGAATTAAAATCATCTGATGGGCAAAAGTGGGCAGATAAAGATAGCTACACAAAAGATGGTCACCAACATGAATATCAATCATCGTCATCATCGAGTTCACCCACGCGCTGTGGACGCTGCCCCTCGTCGAGTGCGCTGCCGAACGGATCGTCGCCTTCCAGGGCACGGCGTACGTCTTCGGCCTTCTTGTTGCGTTTCGCCTCTGCTTTACGTTCTTCTTCCGCTTTGCGAGCGAGATACGCCTTGCTTCCAACCACCTTTTCCGGATTCTTGCATAACTTGAGCCTACGATCGACTTCCCGGACTGCTTCAACATCTGGTGGATGTCCTGTGTGCGTAATCAGGATCTTGATTGCGTTGACAGTACTCTGGAGTGTTTCCGGGGGTGTCTCGCCAACCCCTGGTAATTTGGAGTCGAGCCATTTCTGGACAAGAAGTGAAGAAGCCAGTGACAGCGCTGCGAGTGCTATTTGGGATGGTGCGTAGATGAGTTCGGCATCAGTGAAACGTGAGTTGCGGACGTGCTTGAGCGCTGTCTCGTATACATCCCGTGACCTCTGGTCCTCCGTGATATCTGAGAGCGACTGGAAGGGTATGAGCGGAAGAGCGGACAACTGGTGGGCGTCGCACCTGAAGGTCAAGCCAGAGGCCCCACAAGGCGCGATGGGAGTGCCATACCGCAAAGTCGAAGCTCAGGCTTTGAGCTACGAGGAACTCCAGGTCAAGAACATCGGAAGGGGATGTACGAGGGATGTTGGACGTGTATGAGTCCAAAGATATAGGGTTGTTTGTCGTCTTTGTAGCCAAAAATAAAGCTGTCAGCCTGCATGCCGTCGCCTCGTCAGTGAGGGAGAAAACAACATCACAGACAAACGTACATGACATTCTTGGGATGCCAGTCCATGACAGTGTTTCTGAGATAGAAGCGTTTGAGGTAGGATATTGCGGTGGCCTCGACCTCCTCAGGGAACCGGAAGTGTCCACATAGTTGAGGAATCTTGGTGATGTACAGCTTGACAAGGAGGTGTTCCTCCTGAGCGTTGAGAAAGGACACATTGGCTGAAGATCCGAGCTGCACGGTTCAGTTGGTACGATTGCGTGGTGTGCGCTGACAGAGTTACCTCGTCGGCCTCGAACGCATTCCTGATTGCTGTGACGGCAGCAGAATTCAGTGTCCCGCGAACAACAGCCAACTGTTCTGGCGAAAATCGCCAGCTCTTGAACTGTGTGCTGCCCTCATACAAGGGTTTCTTTTCTGGCAATGAAGCCGTGTCGGGTTGGGATGGCATGGTAAGCACTAGTAGTGTTGTCGGCTACCATATCGGTGACACCCTCTCTCGTCCATCCTTCTCCACAACGTTTGCGAGGCAGCAATTAAACCTACCTTTGAAGGACTAAAGTAAAAACGAAAGTACTGCCAGGGGCCCCATCGTCGTCAAACAATCCGCTCAGCATTTTGCGCATCGCTTCCGTCACCACTGGCGTGTCCCTGTCTGTATTACTTTGTTCACCTTCCCGACAGATTGTTGCACCTCCGTCGAAGGGCTCGCTTTTGATATGTTGGCTGCTCTTGTAGCAAGTCTCGCGTAGTACCATCGCTAATGGCTGTCTTCCCACGATATATCTGCAATGGAACTCGAGAACGACGAGCTCGTGAGCGTCCTCCCCGTCCACTACTCGGACAGGTTGAGTCCGAACGTGCACATCCATCAGTTCCCGCTTCTGAATCGACCTCTCCAAGTACCCCCGTCAGCAATTGCCAGTGGAAAACGGATACGCGCCCGCGTCAAACCCGTGTCGCGCAAGATCGAGATCCATGTACCAGTCGATGCGCGCCCTGATGTATGGAATCACGAGAAAAGCAATGATCTTGGCGCTGCACAGCGCGAAGATGACCGCGAGAGGAATCAAGAGGACCAAATGAAGCAGAGGGAAGGGGGTGAACCCAAGTTGACGGACGGCCGATTGCGGAGTGATGCCATTCCTCAGTGTGGTGCCTATATGCTCGGGGTCGTGAGAGATGGTGAGAGGCCAATGGGGTATCTGTATGGTGTGATCATTTCTGATCGAAACACAAGGCCGATTACACCTTGTGCCTATCAGTGAAACGCACCAGTTTCGACCGACTTTGACTTATCTTGACATCGTGTCTCGAAAGGCGCGACATTCAAGGGGAGGAGGGTCTGACTCTGAAAGCGATGATGGCCCACCCCCAGATCCGGATGAGGTTCTCCCAGTCGTCACTGCGCCGAAGAAAGAGAAGAAGGCGGGGGAGGCAAAGGAGGTGCAGGTTTCTGCTCGCAAATCAGGAGACGACAAAAGCCTTCAAGGCGGGATGTCAGCCGCCCGGCGAGAAATGTTGCTCGCCATAAGGGCCGAGGAAGACGAGCCATGGCAGCCTGTCCAATTTTGCGATGGAGAGGTGCTCAAACTGTACTTGTTGGGTGACCTTGTTCTGTCTAACTCACTACGCAGACGGCAGATTCGAACCAAGCATTCGAATCTATATTCTCGCGAAACGAAGGCCTTCTTGAATGTAAAACGGAGATTGTCTCATATCTGAAATCGATAAAGGGACTGTGATCTCCTCCCGTACTACTTGCTAATGATCCTAACCGTGAACTTGCCGAGATGACGTTGAACAAGCGAAGCGTAGTACTGTGGCTTTGATCCGTATCAGCTTCTGTACACGCAGCCACAAGCTTTGTCTTCTCCATGTCCACCAGCGAGACCGACTCAGAGCCCGAGCCCGAGCTCGTTACAGACACCGTCTCCAGCTTGACAGCATTCGCCCGCTTGTCTGCGACGCGACTGAGCCATACTCCAACAGGCCAGGGGACTGTCAGCTGGGCTGTGGATACCCTTGCGACACTTGACTTTCGGCTTGTCCGGAAGGTGGGCCATTGAAATCTCACACAGTGCCTTCATAGACCAATGTGCAGGATACCATGCTTCATGGCCTCATTCAAAATTGTGCTAGCACGATACTTGCCTTGTTCAATACTGTGCTCCAGCAGGAACCAGCAGCCGATAACTCGTGCGATTTCATCCCAGACGTCGCCAGCATACGTGCGTCACGCGATTCTCTCCATCCCCTGTACTCGCTCATTTCCCCTGACGAATCCAGTCAGACCATCATTCCTACATCTCCTCTTTCAGTACCGCAGACTCTTTCGAGTCATCGCAACGCGGGATTTCAAACCGAACTCTGCACCCCTGGCGATTGTATGCTGGGTGGACGTCGTTTTGGCTAGGCTCGGCGACGTTGCTGCATGTATAGCGGCGGGCCTTGATGTGGATCACCCCGACCAGTTACTTCCAGAGTCTTTGAAGGCCCGAAGAGAGGAAGATAACCTTCGTGCCGCAATACAGCTACCAGGTACGACATGTTTTACCGAAACATGGATGTATCTCACACGACATAGACAACTGGGATATGCTTCCATCCATGCTTTTGTCAGAGCGCGTGTCAGTTGCCGCAAAACGGTTGTCTATAAGGTTGATGCTGGGAAGGTATATTCTCTATCCCGCGCTGTCGGGACAAATGGGTGTGGACAACACGTTAGTGACCTACAAAGCACAATCAGAGCAATATCAGATCACGGCGCTTTTCACAGCATACACAAGTCGCTTTCTACGTTTGCGGAATTTGTAAGACAAAGTGCGGCTCGGGTGGATGGGATGCATTCAGTATTGGAACCCGGCCTGCGGTACCTCATACTACAGGAGCGTCTCACCAGCGCAATGGCGATTTCTCTGTTTGCGGTGAGTAAAGCATGCGATTTTTACTCAACAATTGGTGTTTAGATGTCCATCATCCCAGGCCGCTGACATTGCACAAGATTCGACCATCAACCCGGAGCGTGCGGTTGCCTTCCGTCCCCAAACGATGACCGCCGCCATGCAGCTTCTGCGATTCGTTCTGAATGAGGGAGGGTATTCTACTCAAACAAACATTCTGAGTCCTTTAGATCATCTCGATATTCCTGCAAGTGTCATCATACAATGGGGGACTGTTCCCCAGTGGGCATGGAGCATTTGGCTGGAATATCGCATCTTGCATGCGGATACGATTATGTGCCTTGTACGTTATTCTTCTTTTCGAAAACGAGCACGTCTTAGGGCTTCAGACCACGGCGTACGTTCAACACCACGGAGCAGGCCCGGGGGCGTTATTGGAAGTCTCAGATATGATGTCTACCATTGACAATAGTAGGTTGAGTAACCAAGCAGCGATGATCAGCGTGATGATCGTGAGACGGTATGTTATATACCGGGGTATCTCGCTAACATTCTCTAGGACCTTGTCTTTCGGTTCATTTCGGTACTCTCCGCTGGTGGGCATTCCAAGCAGCTCTCAACGGGCATGATCAATGTACTTCATGGAAGCTGTCAATTTATCTCTCAGTGGATGAAGCGGAACTCATGTGGAATTCAAAATTCGGAGGAATGCTGCAAAGCATTGATGATTCTCTTCTGTTACTTATCCCAGAACGAACAATATTTTGCTCGTGAGTATCCGATTTCTTTTTCCCGGCACGTGGTAGAGGCGCCAGCAGTGATCGAGCTGGTCATCGAATGCCTGGCACTTATGAGGGAACATTGCATCCGCGAAGCTTGGAAGGCAGCTGCTGAGGATGATAATTTTTGCTTTCTTGAAGCTCTTGGTCAAAGTATTATTCTGTTTTCTCTTCATCGGTAAGGCGCTGAACGTATGCAGGTTTCGTACAGACAAAGACGTAAGCATTCGATAAGAAATGATCATCCTGCAATATTACAATCAAGTGGCACAGGACATTGTCCCAGGAGGATCTCCCAAAGTCCAGGGAAATTTCTGCGGCGCGACTGATGCAATTCCTTGCCGTTATAATGTCCAAAGGAGTTCGGCCATTAGACCTGGATGCACTCGCCGAGTTTATAGACGCGGTTGGGGAGCGAGTCCTTGAAATGCCTCTGAATGACCGGGGGTTCCTTTGTGAAACATTTCTCATATGTCTCGCGACTGCAAATTTATCCGGAGTCGATTTGCCATTCTGCAAAGTCAACGTGACTGCCGACAACGAGGCTATATGGCGTCTCGGGGTGTGTAACGGAGATGTGAACCTCTTCCTAGCGTGTAAGTACGGATTATGATAGATCGAGTGCGATATCAGGCTGAATTCAAATTTGTTCAGCTGCTTTTTCATTGTATATCACTTCTGCACTCATCAGTGTCGAGCCGCTGACCTACCTAGAGGGTTTGGAACACTTGTTGGATATGACCCTATTGATATGTTCACGGCACTATCCCCGCGAGGATGAACCCCTGGCATTGATCGTCCTTCCTACGATATGCGATGCGTTGGCGCACTTATTAGAGCACAGAGACGATAGCACCGGTAAGCACCAATTCATAGGGAGGGTAACGTTTCCGAGTGTTTGCTAGGGATATACACCTGTGCGAACGCGAGGATACCAGCACTTGGCAGTGTCTTGCGGTCCCTGGGTAACAGGGAGGATTTGAAGTGCGACGGATACAACGCATTGCTGAAACGCAGACTCTCGTCGGCAGCAAGGAGGGTGCTGCGGGAGGTGTGTCTGAATAAGTCCATGAACCTGTCTGCATGGCTGACTGTGGAACAGATGGACGGGGAACCAAAGACGAATAGGGAGACGAGGAGGGAGTATGAGCTGGTGTTTTGTAGAATTGATGGGTTCTCTCACTTGTTGTATGTAACAGTGGTGTGACGTGACATTACAGTGTCACATCACATTACGGTCTGGCTCCGAACAAGATTATTCGTTGACGTCGCCATCGCCGTCGCTGTCGATGTCGTCGCCGTTCGCGCTCAGCTATCGTCGCCGATCTCACTCAGCGTCCTCGCCGTCGCCGTCTCCAACGCCCGCGTCTTCGTGGCGACCCGCCCACAAGCGAGCCCACTCGTCCCACCGCGACAGCCCCACGCT
>QFEF01002032.1:0-10949 GCA_003316035.1 Neoboletus subvelutipes
GTATATCACGACGTCAACGAACCCGCCTGTACATCGTGACGCGGACACGCGCGTTTAATTTACCTAGCACTCTCGTCCATGCCCGGTCATTTGGAAACCTGGTGAAATAGATGACTAGAGTATCGTATTGTGTGTCAGCGTTGCCGAGGAGGCTAGCAGGGGTGAGTTACAACACTGGACGGCAAGGACGCCCATCAAACCGAAGCACATGGCATATCCAAGGACCTAGTATACAACATGAGCGCGCGATCACTAGGATCAACCAGGTACGCACGAACGGGCCCTCGCTTGATTAGAAAGGCAATCTCGAATGAATACACCGTCGGTCGCAGAGTTGGGGTAGAAACTCACTCCACAGTATCTCCGGAACTAGCACCGAT
Organism: Neoboletus subvelutipes; assembly: GCA_003316035.1. Lineage (NCBI taxonomy): Eukaryota > Fungi > Basidiomycota > Agaricomycetes > Boletales > Boletaceae > Neoboletus > Neoboletus subvelutipes. The sequence goes on from QFEF01002032.1 coordinate 381, forward strand.
GGCAGTTGAGCGGACAAGATACGACACGGATTAAAGTAGAAGCTTACGGTGAAAGCATTCGACACAACCACATTTTTCTAAGATGGCTTGCTCTGGCGTGGGCTCGACCAATGAATCAAAAAGCCAGGGGGTTCGTCGTAGGTTGGCCCCCAAGTATATAGTGTGCTCAAGATTTGCGACCATGCAGAGGCCAGAAAATAAAACTGAAAAAGTCTCACTGGTGTTGCTTCCGGATATACCACCGGTCCCACGACACCGGAACAATCAAAGCGCCGATGCAACACCAAGGTTTTTCCGTGAACCAAGCCACCTTGAGGAAAATACAAACCATCTCCTCGCTATAGCCACTCAAAAGTTGATAACAACCGGCCCCCGTGCAGACAGTAATCCCACAGATTGCTTAGGCGCAAGGCACGACTGCGGAAAAGAGAATATAGTGTGCACACAAACGAATAGACAGCGAAGGCGACAGTTTAACTTTCTTTGCTCTGGCATTACTCTCGTGCTTCAGGCTATAACCGAACCCCGTACTAATTAGCACGGGTTGCTGGGAGTCCGATCTGATGACTCACACACAACGTTTTCCATGTGATATCTTTACCCTCTCATCCAGCTTAGAACTAGGGAGTAACATTGACCCGGTCGGGGGATAGTTGGGTATAGAACCTTTGTGATCCGGCGTTGTGAGACCGAGCAAGGCTACTTGTCGTGGAGAGCGAATCGGGTGAAGTCCGAAGAGATTCTAGAAAGGTACAGTACATGAATGAGCAACATCCTGGAATGGTGATATTAAACAGATTACCACTCTCACTATCGCTCGCTCATGAGTACGTTTAAAACTCTAACGACCTGTCCTACGACCTCCCTGACGCGCTCTAGATCACTTGCGGGGACGCGATGCATGAAGCGACCTTCAAATTTGTCTGGATGAAATCGTAGCAATGTTTCCTTGAGTTTGTCTCTATTCCGCCTCGAAACTACATCGTCGTTTTTGGCGGGGGCGGCCACGCCGTGAACGTCTGCGTCTGGTAAAAGAAAGTTGGCGATAGCTTCCGGGGTAATCTCCTCCACATGGAGTAGGAGGGCGCTATCCGATGGTTTCCGCTTCGCAATGTCCGCTGAGAAGAGAGGCCAGGGGATATCCCCGAACGTCAACGGACCATGATCTCGCGTCTGAGGGTCCAAGAGCGCCTTCCATCGCTGCTCGTATCGCTGTCTGTGTTCTTCCTCTCGCTGCCTCTGCCTCTGCCTTCTCCGTCTTTCCTCCTGCTCGAGAACAAGCCTCTCCAGACGGACCGTCTCCGCTTTGATTTCCTTTTCTCGCGCTCTCTGAGCAGCCTTTTCTGCATCTCGTTTCGCCTGCTCTTCATACTCTCGCGCGTGCTTTTTCCTGAGTACGAGTACAAGTGTGATGATTAGTCGACGACGATCGCAAACATGTATACGGTGTCGCTCACTTCCACATGCCTTCCCTGACCCACTCGGCATACTCGTCGTCGTCCATGTACTGTGGATTGGCCGCATCATGCTTGTCGCGGGTCCACCGGTCAGGAACGCGAGCGTAGTCATTAAATCGGGCGTCAATCCCATCCAAGCGTTCGTCCTCCTCGAGGGCGCCCCACATCTTTTCCCTGAACCGCATATCTTCCAGCTCAGCCCGGATAGCGTCATAGTCTGGCTTGTGAGACGATGTTGGAGGCGGAGGTGGACCGTACACGTTGTCGTCGCCTGAGAACGCTGGGTCGGGAGGGATATTGACATGGGATCGGTGCTTCTTTCGAGTACTTGGACCTGGAACCTCGGGGTCGCTTAGACTGTCGTCCGCGTTTCCAGAGCACCTTTGCTTTGCGGCCTTTTTCGCTGCCTTGTACGCTTTGCGCCGGGCTCGGTGGTGTTCTTCCGCTGGCGTCCGTTTGAGACGCAACTTTGTCATGTTCGTATGAAGTTGTAGGGCTGTGGTAATCGAGGAAAGAAATGCCAGTCACAGAATTTCCGCTTTATTCTATTTTTGAACTGACACGCAAGGTTTCGTATTATACAAGTAGCAGTATGTAAACGCATGAAGAATTCCATAGGATGCTCAGCATCAGTAGGAAATACCAAAGCACATCTCTGATGTGCAATACAATGCAGCCATTTGCAGCCAGGGACTGCATATCATAATCAGGACCACCGACATCTTGAGACTCGAGAGAGAGCTGCAGGACGAGTGAACGAACCAGCAGCCGTATGGGTAGCCCCTGTGATCACGTCAGACTGTATTCAATATTGCACCACGAAAACATTAGCCCTTCACCACACAAAATGCATGACAACACTCGCAGGATACGGGTTGGGGGGAGAAGGGGCCCGACTGATGCATCATGAGACCGTATCATAAAGGGGCGGACAAACTTGAAAGTGTCGAATTGGTCTCAGCTGAAGAAACACACGCGAGGTGGCCAGCGAAAAACGGGTACGCGACCCAGTCCGAAATTCGAACAACCCGTGAAAACGCCGAGGACGCGATAGATACCTTATGAGAGACAGGAACGGGTGACGAAAAACAACTGCCCACTGGCGAGAAACCACAGTAATGAAGCCGGACGCAGAGCTCGCCTAGCGAGATGACAGGAACCTCTGAGGAAGAGGGGACCACTTCCGTGACTGAAACACTGAAGCTTGAAGCTTCGACTACAAAGCTGATGGGATCTAAGCGATCCAGAAAAGTATATTTAGGTCATGCCAGGTCGCGTAGCTGTCCAATATTGGGCAGACCAGATAGTCAGTTGGCCTTCAATGAAATCTCGCTAGGCAATGACTCTGCGACGTGCGTAGATTTGTATAAATAAATTTTAAACAAAAGGGACAAACAAATACAAATACTACAGACACAGAAATATTGCATTGACCTCTCTTAGATCACTCAGTTAATCATGCATCCTCTCTACGATGGTAAGTCTCCTCCTCCTCCTTCTCTTCCTCCTCCTCGCCTTCGCAAAAAAAGAGACCAACACTCTGCCCAGCTACCAGACGGGTCTTTTTTGTACTCCCATCCATCTTCTGTCCGCTCCAGTTCTTCTCCGATGCCCCCTTTGGTCGATTCGCTCCCACCACCGACACCATCCTCGCCTTCGATGGCATCCGCGCCTGGATCATCATGGAACTCGTATCACCCATGGCCTTCATATACGCACTCGCCAAAAACCCCCTCGCCTCCTCGTCCTCGTCCACATCCCCTCTCACCCCACCCCAACTCCTCCTCGCCACCCTCTTCCTCATCCACTACATTAACCGCTCCCTCATCTCCCCCCTCCGCTCCCCGTCCAGGTCGAAAGCACACATCAGCGTCACCATCTCCGGCATATTTTTCAACATCGTCAACGGGACCCTCCTCGCCACATACCTCCGCTCCCCCATCGCATCCACCTTCCTCGCCAACGCCTTTGCCCGCCCCTCCTTCTGGGCAGGCACCGCCATCTGGGCCGCCGGTTACTTCGGGAACATCCTCCACGACGAAGTACTCCTCAACATCCGTCGCAGCGTCAACGCAAAGGGCAAAGCAAAGGCTAAATCCGATGACGAACCCCGCCCGAAACAGAGGGAGTACTATGGGATTCCCCACGGGTATTTGTACACGTACATCTCGTACCCCAACTACTTGTGCGAGTGGGTCGAGTGGTTCGGGTTCGCTCTCGCTGCTGCACCTGTGCCTACGATGACCTCGCTCGGTGCACTCGTGTCCTCGGTCCAACCACCTTGGATCTTCTTCTCCTCGGAGATTTTCCTCATGATCGCGAGAGCCTACAGGGGACATCAGTGGTACCTCGACAACTTTCCTGATTACCCAAAGAACAGAAAGGCCGTCATCCCCTACGTCTTTTAAAACTCATGGAGCTAAAGATTAGCTACATTGTTCTTCACGATGGCCAGCGTCACACGAAAGATGGTTATTTATAAAGAGTCCACCGGGTTCTATGCGATCTAATACCTTGTGAATCTAGTGTCCAGTAATTATTGTTATGGCGGCTTGACGCCCTCTTGCTTCTCGTTTCTGCTGACAGATGCGACATTGTTGTCATCACAAGTACCCTGCGACTGCTCGAATCACCGTGCTAGTATCACTCTTCGTGATCTGTGCTCGCGTATTAGTCAGTTCGGTCGATTGTTCTGCGGCGCAAGGGGTGTCAATCCCGAGGTCGAACAAGATCCACGGTGGGGATGGAGATTGTCCCTTGCGATGACGAGGCGCGCGTTCAGTGATGCCAAAAGACAGTTGGCATATCTACACAACCCGTCAGCTGGCGCGCACGCGCTAAACGTCCACACACACGCACAGTCTCGACATCGAGGAAAAGCTATAGTGCGCAGGTCATCATCAGCACCCCACCACCCACGCGGAGATGGTAAACGTTTGGGCATACATGAATGGAAGAGCGGTACGGCCATTGGGAGACAATGATTTCTTGTGTGCTGACGGACACAACCACGTCGTTTGTCGTGTCGTACTTGGAGAACAAGAACTGACTGGTCTCGCAGGTGAGTCGGATGAGCTGTGTGATCAAGCAGTCGGAGCAGCTAAGCGGGTCGTTTGAGCTTGCGATGCTACGCCTACACTCACCAGCCGGGTCATCTCGATCGTGATCACGAAATCGCACGCGATACCCGCCCTCAGTCCGTGCTTCACCGGTGGGGAATCAAAAGCTCACGTCTGGAGCTCTGGTTACCTTTGAAGACTAGACACCATGTCACGCTTATCGAGATCTGTGGAGGAACCATTGTGCCGATGCTGATGAAGATGGATTGCAACAGCGACGTCTGTAGTGAGTGAGATTATCCACGATCCAGATAACGGCGAGAGGTGCAGCATACCAGGATGACGAAGACGGGTATATACCAACAACCGCTCATGACGTTGATCCTCCAGCAACAGAATCCATGTGCCAGAAACGCGACTATCAACTCGGGTTGGTGTCCATTGGATGAGAGTATGCTGGGGGACTTGCTGAAACCAGTCAAAACACTGAGCGTTCGAAACGACCAACCAAGGTCCCACGAACTTGCACAAGAGAGGGGGGTGCAAGAGAGACAGTGGAGCTTGGTCCCTTGTAGCATCTCATACGGCACCACGGCAACACTAAAGGTCTCCACCACGAACAAAAGGAACACCCTGCCAATCAGTGGGTTGTAGCGAACCGGACTTGTTCCGTACTGTAAAGCTTCATCCTTGACGAACCTTGTAAAATAGATGGCTTTGGCGATATTGAGCGAGCCATAAAACGTTCATCTGAGGTACTCACATGGTTGTACCACAAGAACGCCATATAATAAAATGCTGAGCGAAATAGCCAAGGACCTAGAAATGACAGCTCAGACCAGAACAGGCGTCGAAAAAACATGGGCCAACAGACCACTGGGATAACGATAGCCATCGGCACCAGTGCCTTCATTTCACGACCATTCAGCAGGCGTACGTCGGCAAATCAGAAATATTAGTCGTGTCAACGTTTTCCATCCTCTGAATCTGAAAAATCGCCTGGGTGTGTGGTGTTTCGGCACGCGCAACACGCGCACTGTCAGGTCGTATGGGAATGGTCTGTAGCGGAGAAAAGGTCCCAGAGCGCAGAGATGACTGTGTGACTGAGAATGTTGATTACCATCTCAAATGGGCTGCCATCGCCAAATGTTGGCTGTCGGACGAGTGACCCGCAAAGGCATCAATGATGGGACGCGATATATTTGAATCTTTGAGTCGAATAGACCGATGAGTGAGCGCATCTCATGCATGTTTCAACACCGTCAATCTCCGCTTTAATTGGCTCCGGATTAGTTCCACGACTACGTTTCAAGTCAACATAACGAAAAAAAACTATATCATTCCGGACTACGGTTATTCTTTTTCTCCATTCACGATTCAAGATATGATGTCCTCAGACGAACCGGCACCGACGCCCCTCCAGACGGTGCAGGCATCCATCTCGAAAGCCCAGCGCCAGTACCAACAGACGCTCGACCGGTGGACGCCACACGTTCTTCAGCGCTGGTTGGCGACGCTCGGTCTCCTCGCCCTCTTCATGCTTCGAATCGTCTTGTCTCAAGGGGTACGTACCCATTTGCTCTCGTGGTGCATTCCTGAAACTCAACCCACTCCCCGTTCAGTGGTACATTGGTTCGTAAACAAGTTTCCTGTGCACGAGAGAGACGGTGACTAACGTGCTCCCTGGGCGTTGAAAATAGTATGCTGTACGTGCTCTCGTCTCGCTGTGTCGTTTCAGTCCGGTGACCGTTTCCGCAGACGGGCTTGCTATTTATCTCCTCAATTTGTTGTTGGCGTTCTTACAACCCAGGTTCGACCCTTCGCTTCAGGATGATCTCCTTGCGGACGAGATCGAGGAGGGCGCTACCGACAGTGGTCCCACTCTTCCCTCCCAACGAGACGACGAATTCAGACCTTTTGTGAGACGGCTGCCTGAATGGCAGTTTTGGTACGGTTGCCTACTCGCTTCGTGGTATCTCCGAAAGACTCAAGTCTGTCACTTGTAGGCTAAGTTCGACGCGGGCTGTCATCGTCTCGCTCTTCCTCACCAGCTCTGATATGTTTGACGTCCCCGTTTACTGGCCGATTCTGGTGGTGTATTTCTGTGTATTGTTCGCACTCACGATGCGGCGCCAAATACAGTACGTACAACTTGCTCACAGCCCACGTTTTTGCTCACGAAAAACTTTTTACTAGACATATGATCAAATACAAATACGTACCCTTTGACGTCGGTCGCAAGGCGCGGTACGGTGGGAGCAAGTAGGACTCGCTCCTCATGCCTTTGTACGCCAGCAGTATGAAAGGATAGCTTGCTTTTTTTTCTTCGTCATTCATCTACGAACATGGTGCTCTGGTTGCGATGACGGTAGATGTGATTGTGTGGTACTGGGTACGGATTTACAGCAATTATAATCTGCCTCTGATAGATATCTTTGTGCTTGGGTCGATCTCACGACTTGGTGACAGCTGACCCTCTGATTTCTAAGCTTGCGGCCATCGACCTGCTACGACCATCGTCAGTGATGGCGACGACCAGCCTGCATCCGCCCGCAGTTCATGCGATGGCAAACCATGTCTCCAACTGCTTGGAAGCCCATCGAGCGCGGTTCTCTACTCGGTCTAATTACCCGCCACTCTTTGTGGGTGTCCAAGGACCACAAGGAAGCGGCAAGACCTTTCTCACGTCTCGTCTTCGTTCGCTGCTTGCAGAACCGCCCCGTTCGTTGTCGGTCGCTGTGCTCTCGATCGACGACCTCTATTTACCGCATGCGGGACTGAGGGCACTCGCTGAGACGCATCCACGAAACAGACTGTTGCACGGGCGTGGACAGCCAGGGACACACGATGTCGAGCTTGGGAATAAGATCTTGAAGGCGCTCAAGGCGATCAATGATGCCGAGGGCGAACGCGGACCGGGTGAAGTAGCGTTGCCGGTGTTTGACAAGAGCTTGTTTGACGGCGAGGGCGATCGTGCGTCCCAGACTCAGGTGGTGCGTGGGCCCGTAGACGTTGTCGTGCTGGAGGGATGGTGTGTCGGGTTCTACCCCGTTCGGAGGGACGTGGTCGAGGCGCGATGGCGTGAGCCCGTACCGGGCCTGGACGACTTTGATATGCGGGCGTTTGTCGAGCTCGAGGACGTGTTGGAGGTCAACGATCTGTTGAGGGCGTACGTAGAGTGGTGGGGCGCGTTCGATGCGTTTATCCAGGTGTGTACATGTGCTGTGTGTTGCATGTCGAATGATTGGGAGCGGCGACGGTATTTAGATCAGAGGGCCTCCGACGTCGCCGTTTGCGATCGTCTATCGATGGCGGTTACAGCAAGAACAGGACATGAAGGCCAAGAATGGGGGACGGGGTATGACAGAGACGCAAGTGAAGACGTGCGTGTGTTGGCTCGGGTGACTTTGCTTGTTCGCTCACGGGCACACACACAGATTCGTGGATCGGTATATACCGGGGTACGTATTCTTTGGAGATGGGGTGAAGAGGGGGACGGTGGACGAGGAAGGGGGCCGATTACCGCCGTGGCATGGGCAAGGCTTGGTGGTCGAACTGGACCTGGAACGGAAGTTGCTGAGCGCGCGTCCGTTCTGAACACACTTGGCTCAGCGAAGGTGCCGGCGATAAGACGTTTGATCGAACCTGTGCAAGCGTTATCTCGAAGGTGTATCAACTGGGCTTTGTTCTTCTTCTTCTCGGGGCTAGTGCCAGGTGCACAGCTGAGCCATAAGAGAATACATGTATTATATCGCCATTTCGCACTGTCGCCGCCCTTCGTTCATCCGCGCTCGAAAAAAAAAAAATAGAAAGGGGGTGGAAATAATAATGTCTGCCTACGGTGCCCTCTCCCGTCCCGGGACGCTGAAGTCGTCCAATCTCCCCACTACGGCATGGCGCCACCCACGCGACCCACACGCCGCCGTGACCGTCTTCCACATCGATCCGTCCACGCTCGTGGGCTCGGACAGAGTGTCTGATGATCATCCCGGCCTGTTCGAGCACCTCCATGCCGTCTTTGCAGACGAAGTCGACAAGGGGTTGACGTATCCCCAAGAAAGCATGCGGGACCCGGACGCGTTCAGGGCTTATTTTTGCGCTGCGGATGTGGCGATCGCTGTCGTCACCGCTGGAGGCTTGGGGAATGGGAATGGGAATGGGAGCCCAAACCCAAACCCAGACCCACATCCACTCGTTGAGGAAGACGCGGACGGGGTTGAGGTCGAGGTCGATCTTGAGACTGCGAGGGCGGAGCGATCGTGGGACGACTGCGTGGTCGGCTTTTACTACGTATGTGATGTGATCGTTCTTCCTGTGTTTGCGCCCTTCATTCCCTGGCAATGCCCACAGGGTTTTCTTCTCCTGGCTATAGCCTATGGGGGTTCCGCAACGATCTTTTTTTTTCTTTTCGAAAAACCATTTCGTTGTGTCGTGTCGACTGATCAAACGACGTTTCCCTCTAGGTGAAACCCAACTATCCGGGGCGTTCGTCGCATGTGAGTCGTCCCTCCTTCCCTCCCCTCGCTATCACAAAGAGATCGTCGGGTCGCTCATCACGGCAAGTGGCAACTCTTTGCTACGACCTGATCCCCAAAACCCGCGACCCCGACCTCACACAGACCGGAAATTGAACACCCTCCCAAAGTGCACCCACACTCTTTTTATTCATTCAGAACGCATCATCATCGTCATCGTCATCGTCATCATTCTAATACAAATTTTCCATCCTCTTTTTTTTCAAATTTATTCCTCTAGATCTGCAACGCCGGTTTCGTCGTCCCGCCATCCCACCGAGGTGGTGGTTATGGGCGTGTCCTCGCGCGGTCGTATTTGTATTACGCACCCCGGTTGGGATACGAAGCGAGCGTGTTCAACTTGGTGTATGTGAATAACGTGGCGAGCGTTCGGTCAGTCGAGGGTTCTCTACTTGATTCATCGTGTAAAGACTGATCGCCTCCGCACTTGCGTTTCGAAAAAAGGCTTTGGGAGAAACTTGGTTTCGTCAAGGCGGGTCTGATACCCAGGGCGGGAAGACTTAGACGGACGGATGGGCCGGGGGAGGAATACGTCGATGCTTGGGTGTTTTACAAGCGCTTTCGATGATGCGACTAGAACAAAGAGGGTGGGGTTCGTCATGTTACTACGTACGTTATCCCCGACTGCGGGGGTTTCCTTTGAACAGTCACCAGTTGATCACGATGGTCGTCCTTCGGTAGCCACATACGCGTATGTACTAGCTCGTCGCATCGCGAATGGCTTACATACAAGCAAGCAAGCCAAGCGAGGGGCGTACACACATCGCGAGCCGGGTCTACCGTCGTATGAAAACTCCCAAGCCGCACATGATGCATCAATGCATGAGTCAGACGCCACTGGTGCACCACTGTTCGCATCCATCTCCCTGCATGTGAGAGAAAGAGAGGTACTATCTGCTCCAATCAGTGGCACTCTTTGAAGGCATTTATGAAATGCGAATGATTATCATCCGAATCGGGTCCATTCCTTTTCCCCCCCCACACACACTATTTAAAAAAGAAAATGTGTGACCACGCCCGTACTTGGTCATCAAGCTCAAGTACTAGGTCAGAGGTACACCGAGTTGGAAAGGAAGCGTTTTGATCATGAAGGGCGCACTTGGGAGGTACCGCCAAGTCAGGCCCCCACGGTCTAGTGCAGCAAGGGGCACAATTCGCGCAAAATCGCAATACGATGTATATGATATGTGGCTCCCCTCCGAATGGATCGACGACCGGAACATTGGGCACCTCCGACGGCACGGTTCGTATACATATCTACTTGCGGTTGCCCATGGTTTGGGACAAGGGGTCAAGAACAAGAATGAACCTGCTTGGCTTGGGACGATTGAAAAGCCAAATCGATGAATGGCCGCCGGTTCCAATCAAACCATTCAATCGATCCTTCGAGCGCCCATATCCATCCTAGTGCGACCTACCCCCCCTCGAGGGATTCTAGCCCGCTACAATAGGCATCTTTCATCACGACGACGGCTTCGATTCTAATGAAAAGAAAAAATGGGAACTCCGTTTTGGAAA
>QFEF01002038.1:0-17085 GCA_003316035.1 Neoboletus subvelutipes
GGGTTTTTGAGGTCACTGTATTTATACTAAGCCCCTTTAGGGCTGGTTAGAGATAGAATCTCCACTCTAAAGTATAAAAGGAAATAATGCGTCACATCATGTATGATGCAAAAGGAAAGACATGTCGCGTCGCATGAGATATAAAAGGGAAGAATGCATCGCGTGAAATATAAAAGGAAAGACGCGTCACATTAGATGTAAAGGGAGGAGACGCATCGCGTAATATGAAATAGAATGCTGTGGGTGCAGCTCGACTAATCTGATCTAAGGAAATGAACTGAGGCCGATGAGTCATGATGGTGGGAATATGAGTCATATATGAGAGAATATGACTTAGGAGTAAATGGTCCACAGTAAGAATAGAAAGAAGGTCCCCAGAAAGCTAGCCTTTGAAGAGCACGGTATTGAAGAACTCGTCCCATACCTCTGAGGGTATGTCTAGGTCAGGAAGGATGTCCTCCCAAAGGGACTCTGGTACGGGCATGGATAAGGAGAGGTCAGGTGAGCTCATAGGAGAAAGAAAAATATTCTCCCCTAGGACACTTGTAACATTGCTCACCTTGCGTGCCTCCACCTTCTTCGATCTGCTCGGCCCCGCCTCCATGCGTGCCTTCTTCTTCCCCTTGCCCCGCAATGACTCCTCCTCCGCTCTCTTCCTCCACTGCTCTGGCTTCTCCACTCCAGGCCACTCGCACTTGCTCTTGGCCTCAATGCAGGCCATGCACGACCAGGACTTGCTGGGCCCGAGCTCACACTCGAACCCACAGTCCATGCACCATGCACACTCTGGGAGGGCCTTCTTCTTACCCTTTCCAGAGCCCTGCGCTGCCCGCACCTGTTCAGCCTACTCTGGTTAGTTAGCGACGTGCCTACATGTGGTCACTCACCCGTTTTTTGGCTGTCCCTTTGGCCCTCTTGCACTCCACCTCCTTTTGCACCTCCTCCTCCACCGCCACCTTGCACTTCACCTCCACCTTCCTCCACTCCTCCTCCACCTTCCATTCCTTCACACATTGTCAATGCTCCGCGAACTTCATGGTGCACAAGTCGTCATCATCATTGGTGTTCTCTGCCAGGTGTTCGTTGGATCATTTTCAGATGTCATCGATACCGGACATAGTAGTTTAGGAAGAAGGAGGTATGGACTTGACATCGGGTCTTTATATGCCCCTGGGCGTTTTCTGATATTTTTTCAACTCCGACTTTTTTCAACTCCGCATTGTTCCTCGAATAGGCCTTCAGGGGTTCAGGCCTAAGAGGGGGATACTGTCATATCCCGTCCAACTCCAGTACTCTGTTCATAACTCCTGGCCTCTACACACGAACTCCGGTGCATTCTCGCCCAAGACACAACTCCGGACTTCCGGACTTGTACCACCCTCCTTATATGTTCATATTCATTTGCTTACATATTTGACACTTCGCATACCTACTGACTTCGCTTCACATTCTCCTCCATACCGATGCTCCGCTTAGGAGCACAGCTCCATTGACATTATTTGACACCCTCCGTTAACAATATTTGACATTCTGCGTTGACACTATATTTGACACTCCCTTACTTAATACTATCCCTNNNNACTTAATACTACCTCTCCATAGTATAAAAACCCTCGAGATCACTCCTGTATCTCTTTAGTTTGAATATCAATCAAAGCATTACTCCTGTCCTTTCTCTGAGTCTTGAAGACTCTCCTTTAAACCTCCGCTCGACTTGATGTCGTGACTGACGATCAATGTCATTACCTCCGACACTCCGACACCTCCGAAGTCTGGGACCAGGACTCATGTAAGGGCGCACCACATACGGTGAAGCCAAGTCCCGACCCACCAGTCAACTCTGGCATTCCGGAGTTCATCCCGGAGTAAACCGGTCTTTAACAGATCGTAAGATGATCAACATCCATAGCATTGGAATCCCTGTGGCTACTATTGTTTCCACCAAAGGATACCTGTGGTCCTCTTCTAAGGTTTCAGATTCTCCTGAGCCCTCCTTCAATCTCAGAGGCTTTGGAGTAGATCTCTTCCATACTCTTGGCGTTTTTGAGTATACCAGACAAAGTGAGCTGGGTGGCGATGGGGATGAAGAGCCCTCTGAGGAACCATTCAGAGAGGGCAGCAATGTTAGATATTCCGGTTCTGATGGCAAGCATGGAGAAGATGGAGACATATTTCTCGAAGCCAGAATTGTCTCTTGCATCTTGGACAAGATTTGCAATCTTGATTCTTGTGGAAGCGGCAGTATCATAGGGGGAAAAGGTGGTATGGAAAGTGTTGGTAACTTCTTCAAACTTTTGTTCTCCCTTGGTAAGAGTATTATCATTGAGCTTGGTAAGCCAAGCCTTGGAGAAGGACTTTCCTCATCCTTTGGACATGCGGTTGAGGAAAATAAGGGACTTGGCACGATCATTGTATTTCTCTTCATGGAGAGAGAAGTATCCTTGCATAGCAAGGTACCATTTGTGGGCATCATCTGGTTCTCCCGAGAATTCTTCAGGGAGAGCAGCTTTGATCTCACCCATCCTGATCTGATCTTCATTGTCGGAGTCATCACTGTTTGTGTTACGACCGGTAACAAATAATGCGTACACAGAAGACTGAGATCTTCGCTATGGGATAAGTCTTCCTCAGAAGATGCGGACAACCTTCGTGGTCTGCAAGCGGATCACCTGATCAGCAAGTGGTGTGCAATGGTTGTGGCGACCTCAGCTGGTATGCTGTTCACAAGACAATGAGTGGGCTCCCTCCAGGCACACAAGGAGTAGTTGGCTATGGACAGGTCATGGACAAGGCCTGTATCTGGGCGCAGCCTCTGGGCAATAGGCAGCTGGTCTCGGCTAGCGTTTGTAATGACCTCCTAAAAGATCACTAGCTGGACGACGTGTTTCGCAGTGTACACCAACTGCTGGCGAAGGTAATGAATAGAGAAAACAAGTGATACCCTTAATCACAGCGGGTTAGAAACCACACAATGACAAATGGATTAGACTGAGGTAGCAGGCTAATACATGTGAGCCTTTATACTACTGAGGAATGTGCACGGACCAAGCAGTGCATGAGAGAGATTACTACGTATAGGTATAGTATAGTGAGAGAGTTCTCATCGGTAATTAAAATAGAAGAGAAGTAAGTGGAGATTAATAACATGTGTTTATGATGTCATGGGTCTAGACTGGCTTAGTCATAGTTTCCCATGGTCATGTGTAGTAAGGTGTATGGTAAAAAGTGAAAATGAACGTAGAGTGTAATGATTGAAAAAGTTTGAAAATATTACTACTCATAACAGCGTTGGGCAATGGCTGGCGGGCTGATCCTCTGATCAATGACAAAAGTGGTGACACCTCCCTATAGAAGGTTCACAGTGCCTTGATCGAACTCTGATTGACAGACGTTTGAGATCAAGATTGACGCAAGACGAAACACTGGTTTCACGACGCTGGCACAGGCGCTGACAGTGAAGACTTCAAATTCTATGTAAGATTGTGTAGATCAAAGTTAAAGTTACATGGGCGGTGATTCTAGCTATTTATACTAAGCCCCTTTAGGACTGGTTAGAGATAGAATCTCCGCTTTAAAGTATAAAAGGAAATGACGTGTCACATCGTGTATGATACAAAAGGAAAGTTGCATTGTGTCGCATAGGATATAAAAAGGAGAGATGTGTCACGTGAAGTATAAAAGGAAAGACACGTCACATGAGATATAAAAGGAGAAGACACGTCATGTACCAAAAGAAGAAGACGTGTCGCATAATATGAAATAGGGTGCTGTGGGCACAGCTATACTAAATAGAGAAATGAACAGGGGCCAGTAAGTGATGATGGTGGGAATACGAGTCATATGCAAGAGAATATGACTTAGGAGTAAAAAGGTCTGCTGTATGAATGAAAGATGGTCCCAGAGAAGCTAGCCCTCGAAGAGCACGGTATTGAAGAACTCGTCCCATACCTCCGAAGGTATGTCTAGGTCAGGAAGGATGTCCTCCCAAAGGGAATCTGGTACTGGAGCAGATACGGAGAGGTCTGGAGAACTCATAGGAGAAAGAAAAATATCCTCCCCTAGGACACTTGTAACATTACCCTCCTCGTAGCATTGAGCCACCAGATCAATTATCCCTATCTCCCTCATTGATGTCGTGGTTGGTGAGGTCCCAGGTGGAAGGGTCAATATTGTCCTCAGTGCAGTTCCAAGCTCTGTGTCCAAGGGTGTTACACTTTCCGCAATGGGCGGAAGGGCAACAGTACTGCAAATGACCAGGGGTGGCAACGTGGCAGAAGGGGCACAGGTAGTGGGGGCAATTGGGATGAATGTGTCCAGGCTTGCAGCATTGGAAACAAGTGATCTCTCCGAAGCGTACATTTGGGGGAAACATTCCTGGCATGGCATTACTGGGGCGAAATATGGGACAGGGAGGACCGTCCATGGCGGTAGGGGAACGATCTGGGGTAAGGGGCTTGCGAGTAGACTCATTTGAAGGCTCCTCTGGTATGCCAGGTAAGAGGTGTCCAGGAACGGGTTCGGCGGGTATACTCAGGTGGGGGAGGTGGGGTAAACCGGTGGAGAAAAGGAAATTCCGCTGTCTCCTGAGGCACGGGAACTGGGGTGAGGGTTCGGGAGATATGGGGGAGGTTGCAACAATGGTGTCTCCGTCTGCCTGTTCTCCGGAGGAATCTGAACCAGATCCATTGGACTCGAGTTCCTCCTCAGCAGCGATGGCGGCCCATCCGAGACGTCCATTTCTTCAAGAGAAGTCGGCTGGGTGGAGGTTAGGGGAGAAGTACTCTGCCTGTTCATCAGCAGATAGGAGAAGGAGAATGGGATAGAGGGCATTGGCGAGGATGGGGTTTGGAAGTAGGGCGAGGATAGAGTCAAAGCCTTCCTTCTCGAGGAGGTCCAACGTGAGGTTCCTGGCCTTGGTAAGGGTCTGTTGGAAGGCGTTGACTGCAACATCGTCCTGAGCTGTGAGACGGGGGTTGTTGACGAAGACATGGGGACCTGATGAACACCAGGTGGCCCTGGTGAAAAGGGACTGAAGGACAGTGTAGACTCTGTACTGTCTAACAAGGAGGACAAGGGTGGTGTTGGCGGTGAAGAGTGGGGTCCTCTCGAAGATGTTAGTTGTTACAAGTGTCCTAGGGGGGGATATTTTTCTCTCGCCTATGAGCTCACCCGACCTCTCCATATCCGCGCCAGTACCTGATTCCCTTTGGGAGGACATTCTTCCCGACCTAGACATACCTTCCGAGGTATGGGACGAATTCTTCAACACCTCTCTATTCGAAGGCTAGCTTCTCTCGGACGCCTTTCTTCCTTCACTGCGGACCCTTTACTCCTAAGTCATATTCTCTCGTATATGACTTGTGTTCCCACCGTCATGACTCATCGGCCTCAGTTCATTTCCTTTAGCTTTATTAGTCGAGCTGTGCCTGCAGCCTTGCATTTCATATTACTTCAAGACACGTCTTTCTTCTTTTGGTACGCAATGTGTCTTTCCTTTTGTATCCTATGCGACGCGTCTCGCGTCTTTCCTTATTTATCCTACGCGACGCGTCTCGCGTCTTTCCTTATTTATCCTATGCGACGCGACGCGTCTTCTCATTTACCTTTTTATATCTCATGCGACATGACGCGTCATTACCTTTTATACTTTAGAGCGGAGATTCTACCGTTAGCCGGCCCTAAAGGGGTTTAGTATAAATAGCTAGAATCACCGCCCATGTAACTTTAACTTTAATCTATGCAATCTTACGTAGAATTTGAAGTCTTTGCTGTCAGCGCTTGTGCCAGCATCTTGAAACCGGTGTTTCATTTCGGAACCATCTAGATCTCGAACTCCTGTCAATCAGAGTTCGATCTAGGAACTGTGAACCTTCTATAGGGAGGTGTCACCACTTTAACCCCTGATCAGAGGATCAGCACCTGCCAGTGATTGTTCAAGCCGGTAGAGACCAGCCGCCTATTGCCCAGAGGCCGCGCATAGATACAGGCCTTGTCCACGACCTGTCCATAGCCGACTCCTCCTTGTGTGCCTGGAGGGAGCCCGCTCTTTGTCTTGCGATCGACATACCCGTTGGAGTCGCCACAACCGTTGCACACTGCTCGCCGATCAGAGGATCCGCTTGCCAGACCTGAGGGTCACCTGTGTCTTCTAAGGGAGACTTGTCCGTAGCAAAGATCTCAGTCTTCTGCGTACACGTCATTTGTTACCGGTCGTAACATTAGTAGCATCTTTGTTTTTGAGAGCAGTGACATAAAGGGTGTGATGGGCGATGGAAGGGAGACAGTTAAGATGGGTGCAAAGTGGAGCAGTTCCGTTGGTGAAATTATAGGACATGGGAGTTCTGAGGAAAGAGCGATCACAACGATCTTCGCTTTTTATATTCCTCCAGCAGTTCCCAAGCATTGTCAAAATTTCTTTCAGGTTTCCAAGTATCTTCAGCATCCGAATATCCTTTCCAATGGACTAGGTATTGTCTCCAGTTATTGCTCCCGTGATGATTGGTTATTCATTCCATTTCATATTCCTCTTCTCTGTCTATTAATTCCGGAGGGGGATTCCTGAAATTGGGGCCATGTTCAGGGGTTTCCTGATATGTTGATAGTAAGGAGGCGTGGAACATGTTATGAATCTTCCATTGTTTTGGGAGGGTAACACAGAAAGCTACCGGGAAGATCACTTCAGATATCCTAAAGGGTCCTAGTCTTTTTGGGGATAGCTTTCGGGAGATGTTCTTGGTGCGGATGTTCTTTGCGTCAACCCATACTTCTTCTCCAACTTTCCATGGTTTAAACTTGGAGTGGACTCGTTCCTTCATTTGTAATTGAGTTAAGGCGTGCGCAGCCTTGGCTTCTTTTCGTGCATCCTCAAGATGGGAGAGCCGCTTTTCTAGTGCAGGAAGGAACGTAGCTCCAAGGGGTGGGTAGGATCTGGGTTTGTACCCCATGATCAAGTCAAACGGGAATTTTCCTGTGGATGAATGTACGGTGGCATTGTGGGCAAACTCGGCAGCAGTAAGGCATTCTAGCCATTGCTCCAGTTTTCCTTGGCAGAATATTCTTAGGTATGTCTCCAACTCCTGGTTGTACCGTTCGGTTTCTCCATCCAATTGGGGGTGATAGGCTGTAGATAGGGCAATGTCATATTTCAGGATTTGGGCAAGTTCTCTTGCAAAGGCGGAGGCAAATTGTGGTCCGCGATCTGAGATCAATTTGTCATGTAGACTGAATCTTTTGAAGACATTTTTGTAGAAAAGTTTGGTAATCCCCGCCGAATTGATGGTTTTTGTACAAGGAGCGAGAATTACCCCCTTACTAAGGCCATAGTCGACCATGACCATAATAGAATCCAAGCCATTTACTGGGGGTAGGTCGGTGATCAGATCCACAGATAGATGTGCAAACGGCCGCGAGGTTTGGACAGGTAAAGGTACCAATGGTGGTACGGTCAGGTGGGTGAGGACTTTGTTGGCTTGGCAGACAGCACAGCCAGCAACAAATCATCAAACGAAGGTGAACAAACTGGGCCACCAATAATCTTTAGAAAGGAGCACAACAGTGCGCATATGGCCTCTGTGGCCTCCTTCAAGCGAGGTGTGTGCTTCAAGCACCAGTTCTTGACGGGCATCGCCCGGAATATACATATGGCCTTTGTAGTATAGCTTCCCATCAAGGAAGGTCCAGTCGTCAGGGGAAGACTGCCCGAATAGTGGAATTTCGTTTTCCATTCCTTTCAGGGCATCCAGAACCAGGGGGTCTTTGGCAGAGGATTGATGTATTCGGTCTGCAAGGGTTACGTCAATCGTTCGGACTTGATGGGTAAAGGTGTCATCAGGTAAAATCTGGACATCAGCATTGTCCTGGGTGGTGTTGACAGCGTCACGTCGAGACAAGGCATCTGCTGGTCCCATCTGGGATCCAGGTAAAGCAGTATAGGCAAGATCAAAATCCTGCAAGAATAATAGCCACTGGGCCTGACAATGGAACAACTTCCGAGGTTGCTTAAAATAGGTAAGGTTCTTATGATCCGTAAGAACCGTTACAGGAAAGGCGGATCCAAGAAGGTATTGACACCATTCTTCTAATCCCCTGATTACGGCAAGGAGTTCCTGATTGAAAATATCGTAATTGCGCTCGGCTGGCGCGAAGGTCTGAGAGAGATAGCCACACGGCTTCATGTCTCTGTTATGGTCTCATTGCATTAGGACTCCTCCCGAGGCAGTCAGTGAAGCATCAGTCATGATGGTGAAAGGTTGATTAGGGTCTGGGTAGGTGTTACGACCGGTGTAACAAATAACGCGTATGCAGAAGACTGAAGTCAACAGCGCTATGGACAGATCTTCCTCTGAAGACTATGGCGACCTTCTTGGTCTGCAAGCAGATCACCAGATCAGTGAGCAGTGTGCAACAGTTGTGGCGACCTCAGCGGGTATGCTGTTCGCAAGGCAATGAGCGGGCTCCCTCCAGGCACACAAGGAGTAGTTGGCTATGGACAGGTCATGGGCAAGGCACCTGTATCTGGGCGCGGCCTCTGGGCAATAGGCGGCTGGCATGGCTAGCATTGGGCAATGGCTAGCAGATGGATCCTCTGATCCAGACGAAAGGGGCAACCTCAGCTAGGTAGCTGTTCGCAGTTACTTGATCGAGCTCTGATTGACAGAAGATCGAGATCAAGGTTTAGACTTTGTGAAACGCCGGTTTTGCGATGCTAGCACGGGCGCTGACAGCAAAGACTTCGAAATCCACATAAGATTGCATAGATCAAAGTTAAAGTTACATGGGCGGTGATTCTAGCTATTTATACTAAGCCCCTTTAGGGCCGGTTTCAGATAGAATCTCCACTCTAAAGTAAAAGAGAAAATGACGTGTTGCGTCGTGTATGATGCAAAAGGAAAGACGCATCATGTCACGTAAGATATAAGAGGAAGGGACGTGTCGCGTGAAGTATAAAAGGAAAGATGTGTCACGTAAGTTATAAAAGGAAAAGACGCGTTGCATTGTAGAAACAGTGGTCAAGGTCAAAGACCTCTTTAATAAATAGGTAGAAAGGGCGAGTAAACTCGTCCCAAGGGGTTCTGTTGCGGGATGTTAGTATGGGATGGGGGGCTATGACTGACCTGAACGAGTAGAACTAGTCCGGTGAGAGTCCGGAAAGTAGAGCAAATGTGATGGGTCAGTCCGGAGTGGACTGAACTTCGAGAGGTTGTTAATCCGACCAAGGACGAGGGTCGGAACGAAGGAAAGCGGATAGGACTGGTCAAGGACAAGGACCAGATACTGGAACACAAGTAGGGGTCGGTCAAGGACGAGGACCGACGACGAAGACAACTAGAACGGTGGCGAGAACATTTTTTATGCTAAGAATCGAGGCCGAGTGCACCAGATCATATTTTTCGATCCTGATACAAACTTTTTATAGTCCGGGTATACCCAAGACTTGGTAACTAAGTTACCAGGGAGATATAGCCTATTTAGGTCTAATGTGGCAATGGCAGCATGTAACGAATGGTAAGACGAAAGAAAGGTGTGAAATGGCGTTTATGGTAAGATAAAAATAGTGTTATGATGAAATCAGCGTATGAAGGGTTGAATGGAGGAAGATTGGCGTGGTCCGGTTCATTACGGACTCCGGACTGGTCATACGGATAGACACGATGCAAACAGATACGTACGGATTAAAATTGTTCACCTCGGATTGGGCTTGACGGACACGGGACACGATGGAGATGACCGAACGGCACCTAGAAAGAAAGAAAAAGGAGAGATGTGAACGTAGGGAGCTGGAAGCTCCTACAGCGTACCAAAAGAAGAGGACGCATCGTGTAATATGAAATAAGAAGCTGCGGGCGCAGCTCGACTAAATAAGAAGAAATGAACTGCTGCCAGTGAGTCATGATGAAATGGATACGAGTCATATATGAGAGAATATGACTTAGGAGTGTAAAAGGTCTGTGTTACGACCGGTAACAAATAACGCGTATGCAGAAGACTGAAGTCTTTGCTACGAAGTAGGTCTTCCTCTGAAGATGTGGGTGACCCTCTGGTCAGGCAAGCGGATCCTCTGATCGGTGAGCGGTGTGCAACGGTATGGCGACTTAACGCAGTGGCGGCTACTCCAGGTGGTATTCCTGCTAGCAGCAAAGAGCGGGCTCCTTCCAGGCACACAAGGAAGAGTCGGCTATGGACAGGTCATGGACAAGGCCTGTATCTGGGCGCGGCCTCTGGGCAATAGGCGGCTAGGTCTCTGCAAGCTTGGACGATCGCAAGCAGGTACTGATCCTCTAATCAGGGGCAAAAGTGGTGACACCTCCCTATAGAAGGTTCACAGTTCCTAGATCAAACTCTGATTGACAGACGTTCGAGATCTAGATTGTCGTAAGATGAAACACCGGTTTCACGATGCTGGCACAGGCGCTGACAGCGAAGACTTCGAATTCTACGTAAGATTGTGTAGATCAAAGTTAAGGTTACATGGGCGGTGATTCTGCTATTTATACTAAGCCCCTTTAGGGCCGGTTTCAGATAGAATCTCCGCTCTAAAGTAAAAGAGGAAATGACGCGTCGCATCGCGTAAGATGCAAAAGGAAAGACGTGTCGTGTCGTGTAAGATGTAAAAGGAAAGATGCGTCGCAAGAAGCAAAAAAGGAAAGATGCATCACGTAAGCTATAAAAGGAAAAGACGCATTGCATACCAAAAGAAGGAGACGCATCGTGTTATATGAAATAGGAAGCTGCGGGCGCAGCTTAACTTAAATAAGATGGAATGAACTGCAGCCGGTGAGTCATGATGAAATGGACACGAGTCATATATGAAAGAATATGACTTAGGAGAGTAAAAGGTCCGCAGTGGGAGAAGACAGGAGTCCGAGGCGGGATTATGGTTGAAATAGAGAGGAGTCCAGGATACCTTCCCATACGTCCGGGGGAATGTCTAGGTCGGGGAGGATGTCATCCCAGAGAGAATTGGGTATCGGTGCAGATACTGATAGGTCTGGGGATGTCATAGGCGAGAGAAAAATGGTACCCCCTAGGACACTTGTAACAGTCTGCAGTAAGAATTGAGAGAAGTCCCGGGTGAGATTACAGTTGGAATAGCGAGGAGTCCAGGATGCCTTCCCATACCTCCTGTGGGATGTCCAGGTCTGGAAGGATGTCGTCCCAGAGGGAATCAGGTATCGGAGCAGATACCAATAAGTCAGGAGATGCCATAGGTGAGAGAAAAATGGTACCCCCTAGGACATTTGTAACATTACCCCCATTGTAGCATTGATCCACCGGATCAATTATCTCTGTCTCCCTCATTGATGTCGTGGTTGGTGAGATCCCAGGTAGAGGGATCGATGTCATCCTCGGTGCAGTTCCAGGCTCGGTGTCCGAGGGTATTGCACTTTCCGCAATGGGCAGAGGGACATTTGTATTGGGAGTGACCGGGGGCAGCAACGTTGCAGAAGGGGCACAAGTAGTGGGGGCAATTGGGATGGATATGTCCGGGCTCACGGCATTGGAAGCAAGTAATCCCACTGAATTGTACATGTGGGGGAAACACTTGTGACAAGGCATTATTGGAGTGAAATATGGGACGGGGATGACCATCCACGGTGGTAGGGGAACAATCTGGGGTAATGGGGTGGACATCAGCAGCTGTTGGAGGTTCCTCGGGTATTCCGGGTAAGAGGTGACTGGGGGTGGGGGAGGTGCAGCATTCCGGCAGAGAAAAGAAAGTTCCGCTGTCTGCGGAGCCGGGGGAATAAGGGAGAGGGTTCGGGAGATACAGGGGAGGGTGCACGGGTGGTATCTCCATCTCCTCGTTCTCCTGAGTTGGAACTGGACTCACTGGACTCATATTCCTCGGCGGCAATGGCTGCCCATCCGAGACGTCCATTGCTTCGGGAGAAATCTGCAGGGTGGAGATGGGGGGAGAAGTATTCTGCTCTCTCGTCCGTGGATAGGAGAAGGAGAACTGGGTAGAGGGCATTGGCGAGGATGGGGTTGGGGAGGAGAGTGAGGATGCTATTGAAGCCTTCTTCTTTGAGGATGTCCAACGTGAGGTTTCTGGCCTCGGTGAGGGTCTGTTGGAAGGCATTGATGGCAATGTCGTTCTGGGCAGAGTGTTGGGGTTCATTGGCGAAGACATGGGGACCTGACGAGCACCAGGTGGCCCTGGTGAAAAGGGACTGAAGGGTGGTGTAGATTCTGTACTGCCTAACAAGGAGGACAAGGGTGGTGTTGGCAGTGAAGAGGGGCGTTTTCTCGAAGATGTTGGATGCATCATTATTTTCGAGAGCAGTGACATAGAGGGCATGGTAAGCGATGGAGGGGAGACAATTGAGGTGGGTGCACAGAGGGGCGGTACTGTTGAGGAAATTGTAGGACATGGGGGGATAGAGGAAGGGGGCGGTCAGAGGAATCGTCGCTTTTTATATTCCTCCAGGAGTTCCCGAGCGTTGTCAAAATTTCTTTCAGGTTCCCAAGTATCTTCAGCATTGGAGTATCCTTTCCAATGTACAAGGTACTGCCTCCGGTTATTGGTTCCGCGATGGTTGGTAATTCGTTCCATTTTGTATTCCTCTTCTCTGTCTATTAATTCCAGGGGTGGCTTATTGAAATTAGGGCCGTGTTCAGGGGTTTCCTTGTACGTCATTAGCAAGGAAGTGTGAAACACATCGTGGATCTTCCACTGTTTCAGCAGGGTGATTTGGAGGGCTACTGGCGAGATTACTTTCGAGACTTTGAACGGCCCCAATCGTTTAGGCGACAGTTTTCGTGAGATGTTCTTGGTTCAGATATTCTTTGAATCCAACCAGACCTCATCTCCGACTTTCCATGGTTTGAATTTGGAGTGGATCCTCTCCTTCATGCATAGTTGGGTCAGGGCGTGCGCGGCTTCGGCTTCTTTTCGTGTGTCCTCAAGATGGGAGAGCCATTTTTCCAGTGCAGGCAAGAACGTAGTACCGAGTGGGGGGTAGGATCTGGGTTCATATCCCATGATCAGGGCAAATGGGGACTTCCCCGTAGATGAATGCACAGCAGCATTATGGGCAAATTCGGCGGCAGTAAGGTGGTCTAGCCATTCTTCCAGCTTTCCTTGGCAGAATATTCGGAGGTAGGTTTCCAACTCTTGGTTGTACCGTTCAGTTTCTCCATCGGATTGAGGGTGATAGGCGGTGGACAAGGATATGTCATAGTCCAGTAGTCAAGCAAGTTCCCTTGTGAACGCAGAGGCAAACTGAGGTCCTCTATCAGAGATCAATCTGTCATGTAATCCGAATCTTTTGAACACATTTTCAAAAAAGAGTTGGGCAATTCCTGCCGAATCGACGGTTTTTGTGCAAGGAGCGAGAATTATCCCCTTACTAAGGCCATGGTTGACCACGACCATTACAGAATCAAAGCCCCACACTGGGGGGAGATCAGTGATTGAATCCACCGACAGGTGGGAAAACAGACAGGACGTCTGGACCGCCAGGGACACAAGGGGTGGAATCGTAGGGTGGGTTTGTACTTTATTGGCCTGGCATACAGCACAGCCAGCCACAAACCGACGGACAAAGGCAGACATGCCTGGCCACCAATAATCTTTGGAAAGGAGCGCAACAGTGCGCATATGGCCACCATGGCCTCCTTCAAGCGAGGTGTGTGCTTCCAGCACGAGTTCTTGGCGGGCATCGCCTGGGATATACATACAGCCTTTATAGTAGAGCTTCCCTTCTAGGAACATCCAATCGGTGGGTGAGGATCATTCAAACAGGGGTATATCGTTTTCCATGCCCTTCAGGGCGTCAATGACAAGGGGGTCCTCCTCTGAGGACTGACGGATTCAATCAGCAAGCGTGAGATCGAGGGTCCGAACTTGGTGTGTGAAGGCATCACTTGGCAACAGCTGGACATTGGCATTGTCCATAGTAGTGTCGACGGTGTCACGTCGAGACAGGGCATCGGCTGGTCCCATCTGGGATCCGGGTAGGGCAGTGTAGGCAAGGTCAAAATCCTGCAAAAATAATAGCCACCTGGCTTGGCGACAGGATAACTTCCGAGGTTGCTTAAAATAGGTAAGGTTCTTATGATCCATAAGAACCATTACGGGAATGGTGGATCCTAGCAGGTATTGGCACCATTCTTCTAATCCTCGGATCATGGCGAGTAATTCCCGGTCGAAAATGTCATAATTGCGCTTGGCAGGGGTGAAAGTCTGGGAGAGATAGCCACACAGCTTATAGTCTCCATTGGGGTCACATTGCATGAGGACACCACCTGATGCAGTTAATGACGCATCGGTCATGATGGTAAATGGGCGATTGGGGTCAGGGAAAGCTAAGACGGGTTGTTTGGTGAAGGTGTCACATAGTAGTTGGAATCTGGTTTGGTGTTTGTTGGTCCATTCCCAGATCTGGTTCTTCTTGGTTAAATCCAGGAGGGGTCGGGCGAGCTCCAAGAATAAGGGGATGAATTTCCTGTAGAAATTGCAGAACCCTAGGAAGGAGCGGACATCTTTGACGTTCACCGGGGGGGTCCATTCCTCAATAGCCTTCAACTTTGTGGGGTCCATCTGGACACCATC
The DNA here is from genome assembly GCA_003316035.1 of Neoboletus subvelutipes. Lineage (NCBI taxonomy): Eukaryota > Fungi > Basidiomycota > Agaricomycetes > Boletales > Boletaceae > Neoboletus > Neoboletus subvelutipes. The sequence goes on from QFEF01002038.1 coordinate 14,555, forward strand.
TTTACTGACAATCATTCCGAGGTATTCGACAGACGGGGCGGCGAATGTGCACTTGTCCAGCTTCAGATACATCTCATGCTCTTGGAATTGTTGGAGGACCTTCCTCGTCCTGTCCTTGTGGGAATCATGGTTGGAAGAGTGGATTAGAAGGTCGTCCATATATATGATTAACCATCCTTTGGTGATTTCATCACTGAAGAGGTCGTCCATGAACGCTTGGAAGGTTGCTGGGGAGTTACACATGCTGAAAAACATGATGGCAGGTTCGAATAACCCAAACGGGGTGAGGAATGTGGCTTTCCACCGATCTTCTGGTTTGATGAGGACATTATTATATCCCCACCAGACATCGAACTTCATGAAGATGGAAGATCCTTTCAAGTGATCTATCAGATCGGAGATCAGGGGAAGGGGGTAGGCGTTCTTGATGGTGTGGAGGTTAAGATACCGGTAGTCCTGACACGGTCTCAACTTGCCGTCCTTCTTCTGTACGAAGAAAAAGGGGGAAGCTTGAGGGGACTTCGATGGAACAATCTTCCCAGTAGCTAGATGTTCGTCCACAAACTCCTTACATGCTGTCATTTCGGCAGGGTTGAGCAGATAGGCTTTAGCTCGTTTTGGGACGAACGAGTCTTTTAGCTCAATAGCGTGGTCATAGGGTCAGGAGGGGGGAAGTTTCGTGGTATCCTTCTTATCAAATACTCCTTCGTATTGCTGGTAGGCTTTCAGCAGCTCTACCTTCTTGGTTCCTTCCGCCTGGGCGATAGTGGTGGAGAGGGTCGTTCAGCAGAGTATATTCAGCGGAATGACTCCCTTCTCCTGCTTCAGGAACTGGACATGGTCCAGGATGGTCCATCTTCTGTACTGGTCATAGAGTTCACTCTCTATGTTCTCGTTCTCCTGATGACCCAGGAAACGTAACAAATACCTCTGCGTGGTATCTTCCGAGGTAGTCAATTTATAGCTGGCCGGAGTGATGACAACCTTGCCACTCCACCAGTCAATCTCGGGATTCATCGTTCGCAGCCATGGCAGGCCCAGGATGACATCATCCTCTCCACAGTTGAGGACGAGCAGCTCGCGTTGCTCTCGTACTCCTTGGAGATCAATGACCACCGTGGTCTTCTCCTTTATTGTTCCGGATTGGTTCGGCGTCCCATCTACGTTCCATGCAGCAATAGGAACGTCTAATGTTTCGGTCGGCAGTTTCAGTCGGGTGACTGCCTCCTTTGCTATAAAGCATCCTGTCGCTCCGCTATCCAAGAGAGCATTCACGCCAATGATTTGCCCGTTTTGTTTCCAGATCGAGAGGGAAAGACAAATAGAATTAGACTTCAATCCAGAAATAAATACTGGGGCGACATTTATGGAAGGTAGTGACATTGGTACACCCCTTCCCTCTAAAAAGACGAGTTGAACTCCTTGTCGAGTTCTTCGGCCAAGAGAACTTTGACCTCCTTGGTTTCTAACGGATCTCCATTTTCATCGCAAGTAGGGTCGTAGACTGACTTTAGGGTATGAAGGACTTGGTTGTGGTTCTGACTACCTTTGATGGTCCTGAGGAACGCATCCAAAGGGTCTTTGGTGGCAGGGGTGGTAGAGAACGAGGTAGGGGAACTGGTAGGGATGGCCCTGGCGAAGTGGTTTGACTGAGCCTTCGGGCTAGCAGGAGTGTAGCCAGGGTGGTTCCGAGTTGTGCAACCAGTTTTTTTGCAAATGAAGCATCTCCTCTCATGAAGACACTTGGCTCGTTCTGTTGGTGTGATCATAAGACGATCAACATCCATAGCATTGGGATCCCTGCGGCTACTATTGTTTCCACCAAAGGATACCTGTGGTCCTCTTCTAAGGTTTCGGATTCTCCTGAGCCCTCCTTTGATCTTGGAGGCTTTGGAGTAGATCTCTTCCATACTCTTGGTGTTTTTGAGTATACCGGACAGAGTGAGCTGGGTGGTGATGGGGATGGAGAGCCCTCTGAGGAACCATTCAGAGAGGGTGGCGATGTCAGATATTCCGGTTCTGACAGCAAGCATGGAAAAGATGGAGACATATTTCTCAAAGCCAGAATTGTCTCTCACATCTTGGACAAGATTTGCAATCTTGATTCTCACGGAAGCGGCGGTATCATAGGGGGAAAAGGTGGTATGGAAAGCTTTGGTAACTTCTTCAAACTTTCGTTCTCCCTCAGTGAGTATATTATCATTGAGCTTGGTAAGCCAAGCCTCGGAGAAGGACTTCCCTCGTCCTTTGGACATTTGGTTGAGGAAAATAAGGGACTTGGCACAATCATTGTATTTCTCTTCATGGAGAGAGAAGTATCCTTGCATAGCGAGGTACCATCTGTGGGCATCATCTGGTTCTCCTGAGAACTCTTCAGGGAGAGCGGCTTTGATTTCACCCATCCCAATCTGATCTTCATCATCGGAATTGTCACTTCCTGGGTCAGGGTCTTCTGGGTCAGGGTCTTGGCAATAGGGGTCAGTCTCGCTGAGTAGAATGGTCCTTCCAAGGGCGTGGGAGTAGTATCCAGC